>JAOTAZ010000009.1:21716749-21730381 GCA_025629785.1 Erythroxylum oxycarpum | reverse complement strand
TTACACTTTACTATAAATGGTTATGCTATAATTTATAATTTATGAATTTTAAAAATACAACTACAACTTTTTCAAATTCTTTTAAAATAAATATATAAAAATTTTAAAAATATATTAAACGACTAGACCGATTGATGTATAGACGATTAACACCTGATGGCTTCATTAATCCTGAGTTTGTTGAGGAAGTTGAAGCTTTTATTCACTATGTATGTTCTGAACCTGTATATATGGATGTCCCAAAGATCAGATCTCCATATTAAAAATGTAAACACATTTGTTTCCTTCCTATCGATGAGTTTGAAGGGTAGATTGGATTAAGAACAAATAATGTGGGTGCAATTGAAAATCCTTACATGCAAATGGTTTATGATGCAACCGGTTATACCCTTTAGGAAAATATAGAAAATCTTGAAGAAGCAAACCCACATGCAAAATAAAATTTTGACTTACTATAGTCAGCTGACCAATAATTATGGCCAATTTATGAGACAATGACTCGATTGTCTTCAATTACTCAAATATTGAACATAAAGTCTGAGCGCATATTTCTAATCGTAATTTTGAAAAAATTCTTAGATGGTATAATGAATCATTGCCTCCTGATCATACAATGATTGATAGTTTTTACAATATGAAGAAACGTATTAGGGAGTCTTGATTTTCCTGTTGGAAAGGTTGATTATTACAAATTGGGATGTATGTTATATTGGAGAAATGATGTGGAATTACAATAGTGAAAATTTTGTGGTCAATCTAAGTTAAGTCTAAAAAGTGTTCTATGAAACAAAAATTAGCACCCTAGAAGCGAATATATTATTTTCCGCTAACTTCGAAACTTCAAAGACTATATACTTCTGATGTTATTGCATCTCACATGAGATGACATAATGAACACAAACAGAAAGATGGAATAATGAGTCATTCTTCAGATGCACTAGCATGGTAACATTTCAATATCACCCATTATGAGTTTACAACTGAAAGTCGAAATGTTAGGTTGGGATTGTCGACGGATGGATTCTAACCTTTTGGTCAATCCGGCGAATAATATTCATCACGGCCAATCGTAATTACTCCTTATAATTTGTCTCCATGGATGTGTATGAATGAGGCATATATATTCTTAACAGTCATTATGCTAGGGCCTATAAATCCAAAACATAAATTAATGTATTCTTACAATTATTGATATCTGAATTGTAGCATCTTTGGGAATATGGTGTTGAGACATATGAATGTCTCTGAAATAAAATTTTGTGTTGAGAACAGCTTTGATGTGAACCATTAGTGATTTTTTAGCCTAACTACATTCTCTGGATAGAGCACAGTAGCGAAATTGGCTTGTCCTTATTGTGGCAATGGTTGTGATGTGTTTTATCTTCCAAACGAGGGCAAAACATGTTAGTTTGACAACCACAGGAAATTTCTTCCTCTAGATCATCCATTTAGACACAATAAACAATTTTTCATTAAGAATAAGATGGTATAAACACCTCTTGCCCCTCACAAAGCTGGTGAAGAGATATTGTAGGAGATTGATGAATTAGGGTTTCTGAAAGTTACATAATTTGAAGCTGATGAAGTTAATACAAGCATTAGTAAAACCTTTGGTTGGAGAAAATGAAGCATCTTTTGAAATTTGCCATATTGGAAAACTAATTTAATACATCATAATCTAAATGTGATACATATTGAAAAAAATATTTTTGACAATTTGTTCAATACCATAATGAATAATGAAGGGAGGACAAAAGACAATATAAAATCACAAGCTGATTTGAAACTTTTTTGTAGAAGGAATGAGTTACATAAAGATCTTCGTACCGAAAAATATCCGAAAGCTTGTTACATTTTGGACAAAAAAGAAAAGAAAATTTTGTGTGAATGGTTGAAAAGCCTAAAGTTTCTCGATGCTTATGTTTCAAACTTAGAAAGGTATGTCAATATGAAGAAGTACAAATTATTTGGGATGAAAAGTCATGATTGTCATATGTTTATGCAAAGGCTAACTCCAATTGCATATTCTAAGTTGCTACTGAATAAGTTTGGGAAGTTATAACAGAATTAAGTTTGTTTTTTAAAAGCGTAACATTATCTGAAATAAAGTTGGCTAAAATAGATAAACTAAAAAGGGAAATTTCAGTAATTTTGTGCAAATTAGAAGGGATTTGCCCTCCAAGCTTCTTTAACTATTGAAGCATCTACTTGTGCATTTAGCAAACGAGGCTAAACTTGTCGATCCAGTTCAATATCAAATAGATGTATCCATTTGAGAGGTAATTCAACAAAAATATTGTAATTGAAGTAATAGCATGTTTTAATAACAAAATTCTAATAATGCTATTCGTTAATGTAGGTATTTGCATCACTTGAAGAAAAATGTCAAAAACAAGGCTAGAGTTGAAGGTTCGATATGTAATGCTTATTTAGTGTAGGAAGCTAGTATATTTTGTTCACATTATTTTGAGCCACATGTTCACATAAGAAAAAGAAAAGCTTCTAGTAACAACGATGGGGGAGGAACGGGTGATGTTGATGGTAACTTATCCATTTTTACATATCCTAGACGAACATATGGATGTTCAACAAGAAGAATGTTAACAAAGGAAGAAATTGAGATTGCCCATGGTTACATTTTATTGAATTGTCAAGATGTTCAACCTTTCGTGCATTAAGTTAAAATTGATTGTTTGGGTTTTGAAATTTAGTGTTATTCACAACTAAAATACATAATAATGTTTTTAGATTATACGAGGAATGGCTACGTAAGCTAATATCTAAGAAAACACAGGATGATATCAATAAAGAAGTTGGAAGACACTTTCCTTGATGATTCGAGAAATATGTAAGTTTTTACTTACAATTATTGAAATGAATGAATTATAAGATTAACATGTTCAAATGACATTATACTATTTAATATGATAATTTCTTTTATGTAGGCCTTATAAAATCCAATAGAGAACAAGTTCATATGTGATCTTACGAAAAGACCTTTATGAACTGTTAAATCATATCCGGTGTATTTCGTTAATGGATACAAATATCATGGTCATAGTATGGCAACAGTAAATAGTGGAGTTTGCATACAGGAAAAATTGATGGATTATTATGGTAAAATTATTGAGATACTTGAAATTAAGTACCCTGCATTGCCAATAACGTGAAGTGTGTTATTTAAGTGTGACTGGTTTGATCCAACACCAAATGTTAGGACAAGAGTGCATAGCCGATACAATCTAGTTGAAATCAACCAGCTAAGAAGATTTAGACAATTTGAACCTTTCGTGTTGGCAATGCAAGCGATCCAGGTGTATTATGTCCCCTTTCCTAACTTATGACAAGATATGTCATATTGGTTGGTCATTTGCAAAGTTAAACCTAGAGGTGTTTTTGAATCACATGAAAAAGGAGAATAGAGAATTGAAAGTGAATTGTTTCAAGAAGATGTTTATGAAATAAATACATCTGTTACATATGACAAGAATGAACCTTTGAATGATCCAAATAATGAATATGTTGAAATTTCATCTAGTGAGGATGAGGAGGCCGAGAGATCTGAAAAGGAGCCTGAGTTTGATTATAATTTTTTAGAAAAAGAAGTTGATGATGATTTTGATTTACAATTAAGTACTGATAACGACTAATTTGTGTTTGTAATAGCATATTATATTCAATAAATCAATTATTAATTTTTCAATATATTTTTATATATTGAATTGAAATTGTTATATTTATGGAATATTCAATTAAATATGAATTTTAGGTTAAAATATGCCACCAAAGAGAAAACAGGATATGATGCGACCAAGGTTCAAACCATGATTTGGAGCCAGTTACTGTCCAAGTGAAGCCTCACATTCTGCAATTGCAACCGAATCAGATGTCATACTTCTAGCTACTACACTTGCAGATGAGGCATCACCTTTTGTACTTGTTGCTACACCATCTACCATCCCTGTACGGACAAAGATATCAGGGGTAAATAATGCGAATGAAGGAGGCGACCTCTAGTCAGGAGCTAAGGGAGTTGATGGAAGAACTTACATCACAATTGTCAATAATCTATAAGTGAAAATACATGAAACACCACATGTTTATAATTAACTTATAGGTTTAAATTTAAAAATGATATAAAATTATTTGTTTTTATATTATATTATTTTTTTCTAGACCGTGCTCAAGAAACATAACATCCAAATTCAAGGAGAAGATTGATCTTGGGGGTTATATATGGAAGAATATCTCTTAGGCAACAAAAGATTTTTATTATCAGGAGTTGAGATATAACAAAATTTTTAATTAATTTTTATATATTAATTACATAAATATTGTAAGTTATAAGTACTTATCATATATTTAGAAATAATTTTTTATGAGATTTTGAATTTGACACAGTTATTTATAAAGTACGAGAGAGACGAGGTCGTAGACGTTATAGAGACTTTGTTGGTGCGATATACAAGACCGGTGTACAACTTCCTTATATTTTTGAAAAAATATGGAATTGTTGGCAACAGTATTGGACATTACCTGAGGCAATGTCCATTTTAGAGCGTAATTCAACCAATAGAAGTGGAAGACTGCGAGGAGAGAGTCTTCCCGTATATATTGAAGGATCTATTACCCACCATGAGCATATAGAGAGACTTGTAAGTATTTGCAATTTAATAATAACCTATTGAACCTCTTGATTGATAGAGCTCCAATCTACTCTTTGCTTCTGCTATAAGTGGTTTAATTATAGGATCAGCAATCAAATGTGCTTGCTTTGTAGACCACTCTTAACACAATGAGCACCTTTTCGTTGGCAAGAACATCACTGTTGGGACAGTTTAATGAAATGAAACATAGCAGGATCAGCAAAGGAAGCTGAACCACATGCTCGCCAAAGTATGCTAATTGAATCAGGTGCTTGGTGCCTCCTATATTTATAATTTCCTTGGAGTGTTTGATGTAGAGGAAATTATCTGTGCAGGCAAACTTGTTAAGAGCAATTACTGCTTCCTTCGTAACATCAGGCTCCATTTCATTAGGCAACTTCACTAATGGTGCAATCATCCTCGTTTTTGTTACTCGAAAAGTCCTAGCCAAGTTACCAATAGACTTGATACATGGTATCAGAAGCTTTGAGTCTGCCTTTTCAACTACTCTCGGCAATTGGTCAACAACTGCTTTAGCTATAGGGGATGTGGGCTTGAAAGAAAAGGGTCTCAAATCAGCATTTTCCTCAGCCACTTCTGTGATTTCCATCAATGCCATTGCCAAATAGGTTTGAAGGTCTTTAGGTTTTTCTCTAATAGAACTATAAAATATATAAGTAGGGCTCTTGACTCAATTATGCTACGACATATTGTTATATGTCCCTTGGTAAGTTTCCAAAGTGCTCTGGCAGCCATTGCCTTCATTTATGCTTTTGTTGCTGGATCTTCAAATTCCCTTCCTTTGATGCTACTCCCCATTAAGGAGACCTGAGGATTATTGCGAGAGTGGTGTGAACTTAAGTTTTCGGGCTATTTTTGACATTAGTTGCAAGATTACTAGGAGGGTGATTTGTTCCATGAGTTTGTGCTTATGATCGTGTCTGTGTTTGCTCACCTTTGGGAAGAGGACCGGCCACTGTCATGGTGTTTAACACCACATTGTGCATTTGGCTAATAGTTTTATTGTCCATCGAATGAGCAATCTTTATGGTATTTTCATCTTCTTGCTCTTTCTTCTCTTGAGGATTTGGATTATTGGTAGCCATCACAACGAATGAGTGGACATTTCTTGATTACTAGCAATTGCTTACTTGTTATGTTCCTGAATCGTCTTAAAGGAAAGATGACTAATAAGAAATCGAATGATGTTGTTCTGCAGAAAATGGTCCTGATACTTTGGGCGAATTGCAGCCAAATCAGACATTGTTAGTAAAGGTGAACGAAAACGCAAGATTTGAGGCGCAAGAAAGAACAAAGAGGAAATTGAATATTTTCTTATTCGAGCTTGAAAACGACAGACTCCAGTACAATGCTTAAATAACCTTAAGAATAACAATAATGCTGAAAGGTAGGGACTCAATCCCACGATCTGCTAAACTATCTAGCTACTGTTATTGTCCACTAACTACTAACATAATAACAACTAGGACACACTAAATAAATGTGTTGCAATAAAGCAGCACTAACTTTTGAATTAGTCAACTATATTTATTCAACACTCCCCCTTAATTCAAAATCACATACTCCTAACTATTGCCTAAAAAATTGAAACTTGGCCTGTGTCGGAGATTTTGTAAAAATGTCAATTGTCTGCTCATTAGTTCTGCAAAATTTTATCACTATTTCGCCATCAGATATCAACTTCCGAATGAAATGATGATGCACATCGATATGCTTCGTTCTTTCATGAAAAGCTGGATTCTTAGCCATTGCAATTGTGGATTGATTATCATAAAATGTCTATGTAGCTTTCTTTTGCTCAAGGCTGAAATCAATAAGAAGTTTTCTAAGCCATAAAGCTTGTCATGTTGCTGAAGATGTTGCTGCATACTTTGCTTCGGATGATGACAACGCTACTGTTTCTAGTTTCTTTGAACTCCATGTCGTTGCTCTAGAACCAAAGCTATAAACATTACTAGAAGTGCTTTTTCAATCATCTAAACATCCTGCCCAGTCACTATTAGTGAAACCAATCAATCTAAAATTTGGTACTTTGCAATACCATATGCCAAAATTCATAGTCCCTGCAATATAACGAAGAATCCTTTTTACTGCTCCAAAGTGTTGTTTTGTAGGATTATACATAAATCTAGACATAATAATGATAGAGAAAGCAATGCCAGGCCTAGTGTGTGTTAGATAGTTTAAACCACCAACTAAACTTCTAAACAATGTAGAATTAATTTTCTCAATCCCATCTTCACGTTGTAGCTTCTTATTGATGTTCATTAGTGTGGCTGCCACCTCACAATTTGCCATGTTAAACCTCTTCAAAAGATCTGCAGCATATTCCTTTTGACATACAAAAATTCCATCATTACTTTGTATGACCTCAAGTCCCAAAAAATATTGTAACAAGCCCAAATATGTCATCTCAAAATTTCTTACCATATAGGACTTGAAATCATCAATTAAAGACTTTGAGGAACTCATATAGACCATGTCATCCACATAAACACAAACCAGCAAAAAATTTCCATCACCTTGCTTCTTCAAATACAAAGTGGGCTCATTTTCACTTCTAGTAAATCCACTATCTTGAAAAAATGAATCAATCTTACTATACCAGGCTCGCGATGCTTGCTTAGCCCTTAGATAGCTTTTCTTAACTTGTAAACATTGTTCTCATTACCATTAATAACAAAACCTAGAGGTTGTGAAACATAAAACTCCTCTTCTAAATCACCACTAATGCCAAAATAATTATCACAGCTTCAAATCTAGCTACAGGAGAAAAATTCTCTTCGAAATCTATACCTTGCTGTTGTGAGTAACCCTTTGCCACAAGATGAGCTTTGTGCTTTTGTATGCTTCCGTCAGCATTATACTTTGTTCAAAAAACCCACTTAAGCCCGACAACATTTTTGCTTTCTAGAACATCAACTAACTCCCATGTTGAATTTCTTTTGATAACCTGCATCTCTTCTAACATAGCAATCTGTCACTTAGGTAATTATGCAACTTCTTCAAAATATATTGGGTCAGCAACTAATAAAGCAAAGTTACAAGTCTCATAGTGTTGGAACCCCACCTCGGCGAGTCACGTGCCCGACATCCTACATGACATCTGGGTGCGCATCCTACGAGGGAGGTGTTCCCCACCAAGCCAAACCTCAACCAAAAAAATACCCAAAATCACTTACTCCAAAATAGATTTGAAAATTTAAAGGTCTTGGGCCCTAAATTGAAAATAGATTCTTTCAGATAAGTTGTAGTTCCATGCCTCTAGTTTGTTCAGAACCAAGAATCACCTCATTTGGATCTCTACAGATCGAGATATCACCAAATTACTGAAGTATGTTCAGACTTGTTTAACCGATCCTCTCACTTTGATCCAATTCATCTTATCCCAAAAGTATAGATTTTTTTAGAGAGGTAAAGGAAAGTCTTAGGAATCCAACGCTTCAAAAATCAGGTCAATCAGAGGTCGGACGAAAAAGTTATAAGCAAAAGAGTGGAGAGAAGTCGGGTCAGGGAAAACATGACAATAGTCGACTAGTCAAAAACTATTAGTCGACTAATGCAAGCAAGAAAAATATGGCAATTAGTTGACTAGTCGAAGGCTATTAGTCGACTAAGTCGATTATAGTGATCGATTGGTAAACTCTGGTCTTTCTTCTTCCGACATTCCAACTTCTACAATTCATAACTTCTTACTCAGCACTCCAAATTGTACAAACTTGGTATCAATGAAAAGATAGAAGAAAGATCTATAACTTTCCTGAAGGAATTAAAAACCAAATCGGCCTCTAAAGGGGTAAAAAACCACCTCGAAATATCTGTCAAATAAATGTCATCCTAAATAATAACAGAACTTCTAAACATCATAAGTCTCTACTCCATTGTCTAAAAATTTCATATTTTATATCAATTGAAAGATAAAAACATAACCTACAACTTTCATGAAGACCCTAAGAACAAATTCTATCTCCATGACCGTCAAAAACCCAAGCACAACTTCTGTCCCGAAATTGTCATCCTAGACAGCATACATCCTTCAAAAAATCATATCTTTCAATTCCCACATCCAAAAATGGCATACAATACATCGTTGGAAAGCTATGAACTTTCTCTACAACTTTTAAGAAGGCTACCTGATCCAATTTAGCTTATATCAGTTCAGAAATTAGCCTCAAACCAGAACAAACAAAGACTACCCTTATGGAAAGTTGCAAAAACAATAATGCAAAGTAACTTTTGGAACAATCATTGGCAAGACACAATAAAACAGGAATATCTTTTATTAATATCAAAATATGAGTTATTACAGAGCTTTAGTGGGCATTTTTAGCCCCAATACATCGAAGTCTCAAAAATTCAAAATACAAAAAAGCTACATGAACAATGATTTTTGCTCAAAAAATGCAACTAAAACCTTGTTTACAAAAGATAGCTTCAAATTCAAAAACAAACGGGAGTGATGCCTCGACCTTGGTTCGATCACTCATTTTCTTGCTCGTCACCTGCAGATGGGGGAGAAAGATGCGGGTGTGAGGTCGATAGCTCTTGAGTAACACATTTATAATCAAGAACACAAGAAAAATCTTTGAATCATTTATTTCCAAAGCAAAACCTTATATTGACAAAATCATGCCGTATATGTTTTCCAAAACATACAATTAATCAAGCAATTCACAAAACCAACATAACGAATATATTAAATTCAAATAATTTCAACTCACATCATATAAGCACATCAAAAATGGTTCGGGTGGATCCAAATAGAATGTACTACACATTTCGCGTAGCGGTCATGTGTAGCAGTGAACTTATGGGAGTCCGTGAGGAGCTCCATGCCACTAGCGGGCAGGCGGGAAAAGCCTAAGACAAGTGCACTTGACTCACTTAAGGGGCCACCACAAACCCGTATAAACATACATTTCACATTTTTCACACATATTGGCCATAATGGCACTTTTCTGAAAAGCAATCTTATAATATTGCATTCTTTCTAAAATCACATTCTTTTACAATCATCAAAACAATCTAAAAACATTCTCACAATTCATTCACAAGAAAAAGACACATAGCATATTCTCAAATTATCCAAAAGAGTAATAAATACACATTTTTAAAGTTGTTGGAAAGCATTAAATTCCATTTATTACAAGTAACTACACTAGCTCATTTTCTCAACTATAAAGATGTTACCCACCTTAAAATCCCTTACTTTAGACTTGCTCAAGATGCCCTTCCTCTTGCCTCCCTTGAATTTCTTCAAAATCACAAAACCCTAAATCAAAAAGGATCTAAAAAAATTGGAAAGCCTAAGGAAACAAAGCATGAAATTTATCCTAGAACAATCATTCCCAAACTTTTTCCTAAGCCATTTGAACCAAAACCCCTTTAAAAATCCATAAGATTTGAAACAACTTACCTTAAATCTCTTCCCACGATTTTTGTGTTCTTTAGCTCTAAAGGAAGATAAAATCTTTCTCTTTCTTGTTTTCCTTCTTAAAAACCTCTTGAAAACACTCTTCTAAAGCAAAGAAAGATGAAACCCTAAATTTGTTCTTCTCTTCTCTTCTTCTTCTCACAACCGAACACTCCCCTCTCCTTCTCTTTGAAAATTTGTTTTTTTCTTTCCTAAAACAAGAAAAAGGCTTTTATTTCTTTCTTTCTTTTTAATGAAGCTAAAAAGACCCATTTACCCCTCCATGTAAGCCTTACAACTTAAGTGATCTTCCCACTTTGCCCTTATACATTATTATCCCTTCAATTTAATTAACAACCTACTACACTCTAACTTAATTTTAATTTCTCCAATTAATATTTTTAATTTCCATCAATCTAAGCAATAAATCTTCCCATCATTAACAAGCTAATTAAACTCCAACCAAAAACAATTAATCAAACAAAACCTCAAAAATAAATTTGAAAACATGCTTATTCAAAAAGAATTTGTGGCCAACAGTCTGGATGAGTGGAGCCCAAATAAGGAAAACATGCAGAACCAAAAACACGAAGGTGAGTAAAGTCAAGTTTAGTGTAGTAAAGGACTTTATGAGGAGATTGTGGCGAAGAATAGGAGTGGGTAAGAGATTGATAAGATAAACAACAATGTTGAATGCTCATGTCAGAAGGATTTGAGAAGAGATGCATGAAGAAGAGTAAGACCTATTTCAGTGATGGGATGAATTTTTCATTTGACAAGGCTATTTTGTTGGAGTGTATAGGGACAAGAGATGTGAAGAGTGATTTTATGGTTAGAAAGATAGTGAGCAAAGGCAGCTTTAGTGAGTTCAGGGTCTCCATCATATCAAAAAATTTGGATGGTAGTGGAAAAACAAATTTTAGCTGTGGTTTTAAAAGAATGAATGTGAAGTAAGGCATGATTTTTGTGGGTAAGAGGAAAGCTCCAAGTAAAGCGATTAAAATCGTCCACAAAGATAACGAAATAGCAATAACCAGAGTGAGAAAGAGACAGGAAATGACCCCAAATATCATAGTAGATTAAGACAAAAGGGAAGGAAGATAGAGGAAACGAAAGACGAACACTTTTTCCTTGAAGTCAAGAAATACTTGGATTGAAAATATTTTTAAATTGTAGAATATGACCTAATCTAGATAATGTGGACGGACATGGATGATCAAGATGTTAATGCCATATATTTATTGACGTGGAGGAAGTAGTAAGAATAACTAGATTAGCGAAGTGCTTTGGAATCATTTTATGGTAGAGATTGTTATAAATGGGGCCACGAGAAGCAGTATCGGGAATTTGAAATCCTTCATAACATAAATAGTTTAAATTCAATGACATAGGAATTATTAGTGACAAATTTAATAACAGATAAAAGATTAGTAGTAACGTGAGGAACAATCAATATATCATGAAGATAAAGATTATGGGAAAAAGTGGGAAAGGTTAGGGTGCCAATGAATAAAATAGGAATAATGTGTCCATTACTGACCATAACTTAATTGGATCCTTCAAATGGTGTGACGGATTCGACAAAATCAAGATATGAAGTCATATGTGTAGTTGCACCAGTATCTCGTAACCAATCAATAACAATATTTTTATTAAAAAGAGTTGGATCATGGTCAAATTGAATATTCATGGCAGAAAAGATTATGGTAAGATTATTTGTAGTGTGGTGGAATCTTATGGGGTGATTACGAGATTTGGAGTATTAAAAACGACTGTGAGTACCAATATGCCCCCACTTCTAGCAAATTTGACATTGAATAGATGATTTATTATTAGCATTGTGTTTCAGGTAAGAGGGGTTGTGGTGAGTTTGATATTGGGTTGAATTGTAAGTCTGGTTGGGCTAAAAATTGCACTAGAATTTAGGGTCATAAGGAAATTGATAAGGCCCAATTAAGGGCCCATTAAACATGTCATTGGATGTGTTAGCTCATAGATGGGAGGGCCTATTGGGTATATTTAGGCGGAAAAACAAAATCAGTTATGGGAAAATTTGGAGAAAAGTTACAGTGTTATCACCTGCGCCCAGTTTGCCGCTCTCTCTGCTGGAGAAGTTGTAGTTGGTGCAATTATTGGAGAAGGTTGGAAATGTGGAGTCCGTTGGAGGTGGAGCATGGAAAGACAACAATCGTTGTTTATGAAGGAGAAATTTTGTCTTAAGCTCAGCAAAGGTGGTGGTGGTGCGGTTTTCAATCGCAGTGATGAAGAATTCAAAATCGACAGGTAGTCCATTTAAGGTGAAGAGGACGAGATCGACATTGAAGATGGTGTCACCAATCGCAACAAGCTCTTATGAACTTGTGGAGATCATGTTGAGGTAGTCAACGACGATGCCGGAGCCCTTTTTGACAATATGAAGCTTACAACAAAGAAGAGAACATTGAAAGGCATATCGGAGCATGAAATGGTCTTCAAGGCCAATCTAGAGGCTATGAGCTATTTTGTTGCCCAAAGCAAGCCTTGTGGTGAAGCTGGAAAGGAAGCCGATGAAAAAGCAATAGACCAATTGGTCTGTTTTCTACTACTTGATGTAATATATGGAGTGAGTGTCTACATGTTCTTTCAGAGGTGGGATAGTTCCATCGAAATATCCAAAGAGGTTTGAGGTAATGAGAATGACTTTGATTTGATTTTTTTATACTAGATAATTGATAAAGTCTAGTGGTGTAGTTAAGAAATTTGTAATTTGATTAAATGTCAGGAGATTGGTGTGTGCTAAGTTTGTGATTAGGAAGGCTTTGTTGTGCGGTGTTGAATTGAATTCTGGTGATATTGCATTTGTGTGGAGCTGTTGTGGATGTTGTATGTTGGTAACTTGTAGGGAGCTCTATTAAGGTATGTTAAAAATAGGATGTTGTGTTTGGCTAAAAAAAAGAGGGTTGTTTAATGGAAACTAAATGTGAGCTCTAAGCAGAGAAATAGGAAGAAAGAGTAATATTTTGTTATGTTTGTTTACTGAAGAAACAATCATTTATATATAGCTCTGAAGATAACTAGATAAGCATAAATAAAAGAAAGGGTAAGAGTAAATAAAGGATTACATTAGAAAAGATATGTGCATGTGAATATAATGACAATATACAATATATGGTAGTTAAGATACTATGGTGTTATTAAATTCACAAATAATAATAAAAAAGATTAAGTTGAAGAAGTCATTATTATCATATATAGGGATGTCAATAGGCTAGCTCGCTTCTGACTCAACTGGGCCCATCCCAAGGGTTGGGTGGCTCGTGATCTGACAGACTAGAGTGGGTCGGCATGACTCGTCCTTATATATTTTTTAAAAGTAAAAAATAACGTCATTTTTGCGTTTTGATCTGGCCATCGGCCCACTTGACCCATAGGTAGATCGAGCTGAACAATTTTGACCCGTGACCTGGTTAATCCAAGGCAAAATCAAGTTGGATCAAAATTGACATTCCTAATCATATATGACTAGTTTTCATATAAAAGACATCTTAAATCACTTTTTTTTGTATTACCTAC
>JAOTAZ010000009.1:21695339-21706787 GCA_025629785.1 Erythroxylum oxycarpum | reverse complement strand
TGTATGAAATAACTGTTATATGTTTGAGTGTTGCATGAATTGAGTGAACCATCGATGATGGTTACCTCGCTGAGTTTCCGAAACTCACTAAAATTGAAACGTTGTCTTTTCAGGATCGAGAGTAGACTCCTAGCTCCAGAGGGACTTTTCGAGCCGTGTACATCTTTTTGGTGGTAGACGAAATGGCTCACAGATCGGTCAGCTAGAACTTTTTGAGACGATCTAGATAAATATAGTTTCCCTGTATATGTAGCAGATTGTACTAAGTTTGTGGAGTGAAGTAAGGACCAAAAACAATGACAGTTGTAAATTACTGATTTTGATCAAATGAAATTGAAAAAGTTTTAATTTTAAAAAGTTGTGATTTTTATATTGATGTTTTATTATTATGATTCCACATGAAGTATAGTAGTGATTGTTTGTTGTTCTTTCTTGTCATAGGATATGTATCGGTATGACCTATGGGCGTCCTATTACATACCCTACGGTAAGGGGGCACTACATTATGTCATAGTATTGGTATGGCTACATATGAGGCGTTATATGGCAGAAGGTGTCGAGCACCTTTGTACTGAGATAAAGAAGGCCTAAGGATTGTTGAAGGCCCAGAGTTGATCCAAGATACCATTGATAAGGTAAAATAGATCCACAGTAGGATTATGGCATCTCAAGACAAGCAAACAAGTTTTTTCGATCAACACCGAAGAGATATGGAGTAACAAGTCGGAGACAAGGTATTTTTAAGAGTGCCGGTCTGGCGAGGAGTGTTAAGGTTTAGTAAAAAGGGAAAGTTAAGCTCTATATATATCAGTTTTTCTAAGATAACTGAGAGAGTTAGACCATTGGCTTACAAATTATCATTGCCGCCAAAAATGTCTCAGATTCATAATGTATTTCATATTAGTATGCTTAATAGATATTGGTTAGATTTAGGAAATATATTACTAGCACAGGAGGTTGAGATTGCAAACAATTTGAGTTATGTAGAGGAACTAGTTAAAATAGTTGGATTTCAGACTAAACAATTAAGAAATCATGTAATTCGTTTAGTTAAAGTCCTTTGGTGGAATTATTTGAGAGAGGAAGTTACGCGGAAGACTGAGGAGAACATGAGGAAATTCGAGGACAAAATTTCTGAAGGAGGGGAGAATTGTAATAATTAGTTTCTAAAATTACTGAGGGTTAGAGTGTTAGAATACTGAGTCACATGACTTACATCATTAAAGAATTAATTTGGTGCATTTAGGAGATAATTTTATGAATTCATTCATATGCATGATATTAAAATACACAAATGAATTATGTTTAAAAAATGTAAAGATTTTATGTGCACTCAATTGACATGTTCTGGGGTATGAAAGTTTCAAAATAATTGTGACACGATTGTGAATTTCTAATGCCTTGTATTTTGATTTACAAATAAAAGGAATTGATGGATTACAATTAAAAATTTGGAGTTTATTTGTCACAATTGGAAGATTGATGGATTAAAATGTACATTTAGCCTAGGAAAACTTTCAAGTACCAAGACAAGTTGACATGTGGAAATTTAGGATGACTAAACCTATAAAATAAGTGACAAATGGTTTAGGAATTTAGTGACATTGGGCAGCTAAGAAGGACATTTATCTTGCTTAAATACATGACAAGTGTCTTCAAAGAGAGAACACTCATCCTACACTATGTGAACAACACATTCATCTTCTTTTGTTATGTTGCTATTGTGTACTCCCTCCTTTATCCCCCTCTCACAGCCAAAATCCAAACCTCACCCACACATTTGGATTTCTGCCCTAATCCTGTACATTACCACCTCAAAACTATACAAAATCCATCATAAAGATAGCATTAGAGGCAGAATATTGTCACATTTTGCTGTCTTTTTCTTATCATTGCCGAAACCAACCTACTCCCTCACTGCTTTTGAAATGTTCATACATGCATGTGAGACAAAGTAGGCTTGATTTAAGGCCCTAAACTATACCATAGTTGAAATGTTACTTGTTCATGAAAGTAAATATGATAGGTGTTAAAATTGCAATATGATTGTGAATTGCATAAGTCTTGAATCTTGGTTTGATGGGCCACAATTAGTAACTTTGAATTAGTTGTTACCATTAGAAAATTGAGGTATTAAAATGTACATTTGGACTAGGAAAATTGTCAAGTGTCAAGACTAGTTGACACATGGAAAAATTAGGCTGACTAAACCTATACATTTAGTGACATTTGGCATAAGTAAGTAAGAGACAATTAGCAGTATAGTTGAATGACATTTGGTAGCATTGGTTGTCTGAAAAATGGGCTAATAACTAAGTGACATATGGTAGCATATATACATGACAAAAGGATTACATGCATTGGTGACATATGCCATTGCACAATGGAGATACCTAGCACCAAGTGAATCTATCTAAGGCAGAAGTGGTTTTACCATTTTTTCACCTTTTTCTCTCTCACCACTAAAAACATCCCTCTCCCTTGGTTCTAAATTTTGTTGTAATTCTTTTCATTATCACTTCAAACTCTTTGCCAAATACTGCATCAAGAAAGCTACCTCATGTTATCTTCTATGCTGTCTTCTTAGTGCTAAGATTTGAACCTTGATCTTGGATATGTGTTGGTTGCTTGGAAGAACCAGATTAGCTGGTTCTTTGGAGTTATTAATTGAAGTTAAATAGGTAAGGGAATTCTAAACTTGAAAGCTCGTTTTATTACAAGTTTGATGATGATTGAATTGGCATAGAACAAGTGTTATGATGATGAGAAATGAGTGCTGGAAAAATGGGCTTTGTATGAAAAATTTTGTTTTAGTTTTGATGCATTAAAAAGTATGATTTGTGAGCTACCTAATGAATATTTTTTAATTGAATTTGCACATGAATTGGATGAGGAATTGAAGTATATGGTAGAATTGAGGTGAAATGAATGGATTTTAATAAATGTTGTTTGAATAGAGTATGAAGGAGTTACAATTTAAGGACAAATTAAAGATTATAGGTGAAGGTTCACTCATCCCAAGATTATAGGAATTTTATGATTCATTCCCATAGTTGTGCGAATTGCTTAGGAATGAGAAAAGATTAGTTTATGCAGTTGTTGAACTATATAAGGTTAAGGTACATTATAATGATGTAATTGGACTTAATTATGGTGTGAAATGAACCTAATTTATTGTGAAATTTTTTAATTAAAGGTTGAATAAGGTTTAGATTATTAAATGAGGTAATAACATAAGGAAGGTGTTATTTGATATTAAATTATCTAATTTTGAAACTTATGAGCTGTTAAAGGAATGAAGTATACTTATGAATGCTAATGTGATTTAAAGAACAACAGAAATGTCTTAGTTATTAATGTGTGTGAATTAGAAGCCTGTGTGACTAGATGTAATTTGTAATTACTTAATGTATTCATTAGTGCATTATTGTAAATGTTTATGTTTGTTAGGCACGTCAAGTTTGATAAAATGTAAATGAATATGTTCAATTTGAACAAAATGGAATAAAGTCATATATTATGCACTACATCATCTGCATGTGATTTTGAAAGCTAAAATATTTTGTTTTAAAACTGCCAAGTCCTAGTGATGGGTAAATAAACATGCCTAGAATGGTTTGCAGCTACTTATGTGAAACTAAGGGGTCTTCTGTACTTGACACTATGGTGTCTTTTGATATTTGACACAACAGTGTCTTTTGATATTGGTACACAAGTCTCTTCTGTTCTGTGATGCCAATCATAGATATCTTCTATTCTGGTCCTATTACCCACTTATGGTAAAAGGACTGGCAACCTAATCTGTTTTGTGTTCTAATATAAGTTCAGTTCTGATGCAAGCTAAGTTTTAATTTGGTACAAGATATATTCCTATCTGATGCAAGTTATATTATAATATAAAAGAATTATATTATGTTCTAAGACCTTTAAGTTTTGTTCTGAAGTAATGATGTTCTATTCTAATATTGATATGATTTACTCTGATGCTAGTATATTATGTTCCAATGAATTATATTATATTTTAATGCTTTTAATGGTCTAATTACTCATTAATTTGAATAATTAAAGATTCTTTATGATATGATATTATTCAATACATGTGAATGCTAGACGATTATTAGAAATAGTCATCATTTTATATCTTGTTTAGTGTTGGATCTCGCCTGTTTCTGGAATCCAACTCTTCAGAATGCCATAATCCTGAGCATGCTTCCTTGTAATCTCTCTTTAACCAACATCGATTCAACATCTTGCTTTGACACCAAATGCATTGGACCCCGCTTGAGTCCGGCATCCAACTGTTGCGAAATCATGAAACGTGATCTTCTTCATTACTCCTTATTTCTAGATTTCCAATCTTTTTTGGAATCAAGAGACGTGTGCGTATCACCCAGTAGGGTTAATTCATTTAACCCTCACAAGTCATCATCGGTTCTACGTCATTCTCATAACATCCCAAGGCACAAATGGTAAGCCACACAGCAGAATCACAATAATCACAATTGACTTCTTCAAAATGGTAGCTCTTAGTCTCTAGTTTATTTAGAAACAAGAACCACCTCATTCAGAGGTTTATAGCTCAAGTTATGCTTAAAAATCTAAAATATGTTCATGGCCTAATCATGCCCTCCCAACTGACCCCTTAATTTCTATCAATCAAACTTTTTCAATTCAACACCAATGGATACTAATTTTTATTGTATGGTATAAAAACAAGTTAGAAATCTATCGCTTTAAGAATCACCTCAATCGAATATCGGACGAAGAAGTTATGGCCAAACAAATCTAACATATTCATGTCCTTACTCATATTGAACATGCCTTGGCGCAATTGCCATCACTCTCTCTATAGTTGTCGTATTGACATCGTTTTTAGATGGTTCGAAAGCAGACTTCCAGATCTACAACGTTTGTGAAGACTGAAAAATGAAGCTCTATCGTTTGGAGGGTCAAAAAACATAGACCATGTAACTCAACACGGGCAGGCCGTGTAACCTTCTAGTGTAACAGTGTTCTTGTGCTGGAAACACACAGGCTGTGTTATATTACACGGGTAGGCCATGTAACCTTCGGCTGTAACAAAGTTTTGAGCCTCCAAAACCCCTCCAAAGGATCCTAAACCCATCCTAACGTCCCTTTTACTCATAATCCTCACAAAATCAACTCTTTCTCATCCGATATTGCTTCATAAACTCTAATGGTTCGGGAAACACGCCCCCTACGACATCCTAATCTGTAATGATCATAATTTACAATTCTGACATCCAAAAATCGCATCCTTTATAGCGTTGGAAAGCTATAAAGACAAACTATAACTTTCATAAAGGCAACTTTGGTTAATTCTACCTAGATCGATACAGTTTTCCCGTGGAAATCAGCATACACATTTTAACCTCATGCAAAACTTAGAATTTATCCCAACTTCACTTCCTCTATTACAATATCAGTCAAAACAATTCAACTTCCAATTGTAATTCAACCAACACTCAACCTCAATTCATATGACTCCTTATATTCAATAACATCTTATCATTCACCACAAATCCTATCCTTCTTTTCCATTCTTCACTTATATTTATATATAACAACGATTGATACTCAAAGTTCATCAACTCAACTCATATCATGCATATACAATTCATATTTCAAATTCATACACAAATCCATATTTCATTTACATCCTAAGATAAATGTTCATAAACTTTAATGGCATTCCAAGCCACATTACATCATCAATCTCAAAATCCAAAATACAATAAAAGATACAAAATCTCATAATTCTCAACACATTTCTAAAATCTTATTTTTACATCAATCCAACTCAAAAATAAAACGTGTGCAAAAACAAAAAATTGCCATAACTTTTTTTCATCCAATCTCTTTCTCGTCACCTGGAGATGGAAATGAAAGGGGGTCAGCTTTACGCTCGTGGGTAACAAGCTTATAGCCTAGAAACAAGCAAAAACCATTGAAATATTTATTTCCATTGTAACGTTCAAATTGAAATCCATGTCACATATTTTCAAATTCATAACTTATTAAGCAATTCAGAACCATCATAAATCATGAATTCATCAAATGTCAAAAATCGTAAACACATAAGTACATCAGAAATGGTTCGGGTAAATCCGTAAATAGAACGTATAACACAATTCCATAGAATGGTATTGTGTAGCCTTGAACAGAACTTACTATTGCAATCCCATATAATAGTTTTGCATAGTCGTGAACTTAAGGGAGTCCGTGGAGGAACTCCATGCCATTAGCGGGTAGGTGGGAGAAGCCTTTAGACAAGTGCACTTGATATACAAAACGGACCAAATCAAACCCACATAACATGTAATTCATGACTTAAAAACGGATTGCCCACTGGCACATTTCAAAAACTTGTTTGTCATGCACATGGCATACTTCATATGCATTCCCATCAACATTTCACAATTCATCAATCAAAATCTCATACCAATCATATAACCATTGTTCAAATCATCCAAAAGCCACAAAAGACAATAATTTTGGAACAATTTGAAACCATTCCCACATCGCTCAAAATTTATTCACAAAATTCATATACAAAGACTTATGGCACATACTCAATTCATAGTCAATAAAAACAATACTTGTGAAGTAATTGAAATCATTTTATCTTCTTGATTTTGAAAACACATTAATGGCTCATTACTCAAATAATAAACATGAAACCCCCCTTAATTTCTTTGCTTGTAAACCTTGCTCAAAAAGCCCCTACTCTTGCCTTTACTTGTCTTCCTTGATTTTCTTTACAATGTCAAAATTTCCAAATCAATAGTGATTCCAAATTGAGAAACCCACAATACATAATCACCAAAATTGATCTTAGACAACTTAAACCCATATATTTCTTAAGCTATATGAACCAAAATCTCTTTAAAAAGCCAACAAGTCAAAGATACTCTTACCTTGATCCATCACCAAATGAAGAGTTTCTTGGCTTGAATGGAAGCTCTCATCCTCCTCTTTCTTTTTCCTTCTTGAATAAAGTTCAAAATCCATCTTCAAAGCTAAGAAAAATCAAGACCTAACTTTTCTTCTTTCTTTTCTCCCAAAACCAACACTCTCTCTCATTTCTCTCTTTAATTTCGTTTCTTCTCTTCTTCTTCCTTGCAATTCACGCTTTTGTTTCCCCTTAAAAGCCAAACAACTTGTCTTATTACAATTATGCCATTAATGAGTGAACAATGAACAATTTACCTTTACATGTAAGCCCTGTAACTTAAATGGCTTAAGTGATCTTCCCAAAAAGCCCTTATACATATACACTCTTGCTACTTAATTCAACTAAACCATACTTTAAAATCCTACCAACATTAACATATTAATTAAATCCAAATAAAATAATTAATCTAGCAAGACCTCAAAATTTCTTTAAAATCATGCTTAACTCCTTCCAAAAATCAAGACCATTTTCTAATCATATAATTGAAGGAATTTGATAGAACTTCCTTCTAGAAAAATGTTCCTCATTGTCTCAATTTTCTAATGACACGAAAATCATTCAATTTGGTTCTGAAATTGGAAAGTTATACACCAAACATTTTAGACTATTCTTATATTGCAACAATATTTTGTGCTCAACGTCCATCCAAAAATTGAAATTCTTAGAGACTAAATTGAAACTCAATTACAGAAAATTTGTAGCCTTATCTCTCTAGTTTAATCCAAATCAAGAATCATCTCATTTGGATAACTAGAGCAAAAGTTATGGCTAAAATAGAGCATACTCAATGAACATGTTTCAAGAACATTTTCCAACTTTTAACTACCAACATATCATATATAACCCATAATGTAGCTAAACCATCTTTTCTATTTCATTTCAAATTCAAGAATTATCCTTTTCTTTAAACATAAATAATCGCTATCAATTTCTCAATTAATAGAAAAGTTCGAGGTCCAACATTTGGTTTTAGAATCAAATATGGAAAGAGCTCATAAAGTTGTTGACAAGGTTGTTGAGAGTAATAATCATGCACATTCTCGTCCGTCTATATCAGGACCCTATGGGGTCACTCGAGATAAAGATGAAATACGACCACCTCCCATGTAGCTTTGAGGGAGGCTTTAGTTAAATTTTCATAAGACATGATGTCTTTGCTACACCGTATGACCATACCCAAGGTTTCGATAGATCAGTTGTGAAAGTATAGAGATGAAGAATTTGTTGGAACATCTCTAGAGGAGTGTAAAAGGGCAAAGTTATTTAGAAAAGGTGAAAATGGTGTTATTTGAAATTAAGTGCCCACCTCACTAAATGGTTCATTATGTCGTTTCTCTTCTTGAAGGAGTAACCTATCAGTGGTGGAAATTTGTCCCCTAGCTTTTGACTTAGGATTTCTTTTTCGAAGAATGTAAAGTCAAGTATATTACAAAAGCTTGTAAAAATGAGAGGTGGAAGCAGTTCTTGAATCTGAAGCAGAGAAGTCTATCCATTAATGTAGCGCCCCCTTACCGCAGGGTACACAACTGGATGCCTGGAGGTCATTCTAGTACATATCCTATGATAAGGGCGAGCTATGTAAGATCACCACATTTACACATGGCGTCATATCATTATTCACTGGTAAAACATAATAAGAAAATCATAATATTTTAAAAACCAAGTTTTCCCTCATTTCATTGCTCATAATCGAAAGTCTACATTGTATCTCTCAACCTTTACTACAGATACATCATTTAAAACCTATTACAAAAGTACTAAACGAAAAAGGAAAAAGTATAACGCCTATCTAGTGTATCCAAAATCCTAGCTAGCCAATCTTTGAGCCATGACTTCTCTTGTCGAAACACAATCTACACGGCTGGTAAAGCCTCTTAGTAGCTAGAGTCGTCTCTCGGTCCTAAAAGACAACGTTGCAACTTTGGTGAGTTTTATGAACTCAATAAGGTAACCATCATCGATGGTTCACTCAATTCATGCAACTCATCATTTCACATAACATAAAATCACATTTTTGCATAATTGATCATGTATATCACATTGTCACTTAACCATGGGAAATTTTGGCATTTCAATCCAGAAAACATACTTAATAAAATGCATATGAAATGCTCATGAGACACTTTTCCAATTATTATGTTGCTGTGATTGAGTGCCTGAACTGTCTCGTATCTATTTTTGGATACTAGGTACATTAATAATTGTCCCTTATCCGATAAGGATACAGGGCTCATTTTACATAGTGGGCCTTAGGCCCTTAATCACTATCTGAGCTCGAGGCTCTTTTCATATGTTCAGCTTTAAGCTCTGATCGGTGGCTACTCTGGTCACAACTCCCATTATCTTATCATGTATTCATATATGGAGTGCTTTGGTCACAATTAATCATATTATGAATCACATAGTTCTTCACATTCACATTCAAGTAGCAATTCAATATACGTTCCCAAAATCACAGTCATTGGACCTTCTGTTCGAAATCAATAATCAAGCCGCATTCATTAAATCTTTTTCGAAACATAAATTAAGCAAATAAGTAATTGAGTGAGACCGTCTAAGTTACTCACAAATTGCTCCCGAAGCTAATGCCTAGAAGTTTCGGCAACGTTTGGAGGTTGACGTTCCAGTTGCTCCTCTATATTAAACAACAGACACATGTATCACAATTTGTACAATCATAAGTGTTTAATAAGGCACAAGAATGAAATGAATTATGTGCAATGCATGTTCATGAAAATCCCAGGTATCTTACCATTAATTTCATCAAAAAATCATTCTCATACCAAAACTCAACTAAGTATAATTTATACTTTAATTTATGTCTCACTAAAACCATTAAAATCTCTATTCCTTTCTCATTGACTCACTTCAAAAATTTTCAAAGCACTTTTTCAGGTCTACTATTCAGGCTTAATCAAAAGGTGTAACTGATGTAATTTGGTCATACTCTCTTCTAGAAAAGTGTTCCTCTATGTGTTGTGTTTCTATTGACACCAAAATCACTAAATTTGGTTTAGTAATTTTAAGGATATACCTCAAACATTTTCGGGCTGCTTTTATCCAAAACAGTATACTGTACACAACTTCTATCCAAAAATTGAACAACTTAGAGACTGAATCACAGTTCCACTATTTGATACGGTTTTCAGCCCTATTGCTTTAGTTGACTCCAAATCAAAAGTCATCTCATTTGGAATCCTATAGATCCAGATATAATCAAAACACTGAAGTATGTTTAGTAAAACAATCCTATTTACAATGTTCCAACAGATTCCCACAATTTCATATAATCATTCTTTTTCAAATCAATTCATAATGCTACAAATTTTTATGTACAGGTAAAAATGTGTTAGGAGTCTATTGCTTAAAGCACCAAGTTATTTGTATGTCTAGAAAAGAAGTCATGGATAAAAGAAGCAAGATTGTTCAATAAAAGAGAAAATCCCCAAAGCACGACGGTGTAAAGTTCTCTTTACTAAGCACGACGATGCATTTTTGCTATACTCAAAAGTCACCGTCGTGCATCATTTTGAACCTCAAAAGTCACCGTCGTGCACTTATCCTTCTTCATCGACATCTTAACTTTTAACCTCCTTTTGATCCAGAACTCCAAAAGTCACAAAATTCCTTACACTTGAGGGATTTTGTGTCTTATGGATAATTGATACATTGGTTTATTTATTTATGAACAAATATGAAAACTTGTGAAAAGTGTCGCATTTTGTGTATTTGTTCGAGTAAAGAATTAATATGTGATTTCATTTTGTTATGTGAATTTTGATTATGGCAAAGATTGTTGCGTTCTTGAACGATCGTAATTACGTTATGTGTATTCGATTGATTTGTGAATGTTGTTGTGTTGAAGGTGACATGATCATGAAAATTTGAATTTTCGAAAAGTGCCTTCGGGCAATCTACTTGTTTTTTAGCATGAATATATGAATTATGTGGGTTTGGTTAGGTGCCCTCCATAGAGTCAGTGCACTGGTCTCCCTTTGATAAGCTTCTCCCGCCTGCCCGCTAGTGGCATAGGAGCTCCAATTACGGACTCCCCTCCGTTCACGATTGCACAGAACCACTATGCGGGAATGTGCAGTTCGTTCTGTTAGGACCGACCTAAACCATTTGATGTGTTATGGGATTTGTGTTGGATGCCGCGGTATAACCCGCAAACACACGCTGGGGTATAACCCCCAAACACCTACGGGTGGGGTGTGGGGTCCAACATCAAACCACTTTGATGTGTTTTTGATTTGTTACTTTGGGATGCATTGTTATGTGCTGCATGCATGTTTTGAAATTATTTATGAATTGTGAAAACACAAATTTGAGAAGGTTGAGCAATAAGAAATTGAAGGTTTCAACCGAGAAAATCTTGGAAATTATTTATAAATTTTTGAAAAGTTGAGAAGTTTGAAAAATAAGCCTTTGGGCAAAACTTTGTGAACAATGATTTTTGCTTATGTTTCAAT
>JAOTAZ010000009.1:21633844-21649694 GCA_025629785.1 Erythroxylum oxycarpum | reverse complement strand
TTTTCTTTTAGATTAAAAGTAGGAATCTTCAATTAAGTGTTTTAGAAGTGCTTTGGAAGTGTTTCTACTTTTAAAAATGCATTTTTGTGTTGGCTTTTTGTCTGATTTTGTGGAGCATCCGATGGGTCGTGACTTGGGTTTATTTGACCCGACTGGAGGTTGAAGAAGACCCATATGGCTAAACTACATCGTTTTGTATGGGTTTTGAAATCAAAATAAGATATTTGATTGCATCGTTTTATCTATTGGTGTTAACAACGTCTTTTTATGTGATTTTAGCTATGCTCTGCATTTTTTTTAACAATCAGATATTTGTTTTAGCTATGCTCTGCATTTTGTTTTAATAAAAACAAGGCATGGGGAGTTTCAGCCATCTGAACTGATGGCTTATGTTTGTATATATTATACGTTAATAATATATTTGAATAATTGTTAATCATGCAACAGATTATTCAGTGGCTATTATATCTATATTTTGCCTTTTGAATAACATCATGGATTAAAAGATTTGAGTAATTAATTATTAGGGCTTAGCCCAACAACTCTAATTATATATTTATATAATTAATCACATAAAGTTGAGAGACTTTTAATTGTAATTAATTATTTTAGTATAATAAATTTTATCCCATAAGAATTTTTAATTATATTTGAAAAATTAATTAGAACCAAATATCAAATTATTTTTCTAATTTACCCACAGTTATTAGAAATTGGTGTATAATTTGATAGTTTTATCATATAATTTAACTCAAATATGTTTTAATTAAAAATTTAGCACACAAGCAATTTTTTGTCATTTGATTTTTGTCTTTCAAGATATGTTTTACATTGGTAATACATATATATAGTTTGTTAGCCTCAATTTATTGATAAGTAGTATGTACGTTTAATTTATGCAGCTATTCAAACTGTTAATTTCTCTTATACAAGTTGTGAAATTCCCGAACTAAGGGGTGAAAATTATAAGATTTAGAAGGAGATAATTCTTCTTCAATTGGGATGGATGGATATTGATTATGCTATCCAGAAGGATGAACCACCTAAGGTAACAGAGGCCAGCACTACAGCTAAAATTATGCCTTATGAACGTTGAGAGCGATATAATCTCCTAAGAGTGATGTTCATTAAAACAAAATTTTCTGCCAGCATTTGTGGTTTCGTAAAACAACATGGCAATGTTCATGCTCTACTGAAGGCTATTGACGAGTAGTTCGAAACTTCAGACAAAGCATTTGCAAGCGCCCTAATTATGAAGTTTTCATTTACAAGACTCATCGATGTCTGAGGTATGTGTAAGCATGAGGGACATTGCGACTCAGTTAAAGAAACTAGAGGTTGAGATGTCTGGTTCTTTCCTCGTACATTACATTTTGAACACCTTTCCACCACCATACGAACTCTTTAAAATCTCTTATAATACATATAAGGATAAGTGGTCAATAAATGAATTAATGACCATGTGTGTCAAAGAGGAAGGGAGATTATCAATGAGACAGGGAGAGAGTTCGTAGAGTGCACATATGGTTGTTCAAGGCAAGAAGAAAAATCAAGCCAACTCTAAGGGAAAACGTCAAATACCTATCCAAGTTGACATTAAGAAGGAATCCAAGTGCTTCTTTTGTAAGAAGAAAGGACACATGAAGAAGGATTGTGTCAAACGTAAAAAATGATTTGAAAAGAAAGGTAATCTAATCTCACTAGTTTGTTTTGAATCTAATATGGCTGAAATTTGTCATGACACATAATGGATTGATTCTGGTTGTACAATCCATATTACAAATGTGTTGCAGAATTTGCAAAACCCAAGGAAGCCAATGGAAAGTGAGCAATATATCTTATACGAAAACAAGATATGTTCACGTGTGGAGGCTGATGAGGATTACAATTTAATTTTAAAACTAGAAAAGACATTTTATAAACAAGATACGTTCTTGTGTGGAGGTTATTGGGGATTACAATTTAATTTTAAAACTAGGAAAGACATTTTATAAACAAGATACGTTCTCTAAGAAATTGATTTCAGTTTCATGACTTATACCGTTTAGATATTCCTTTCATTTTTCAGAAAAATCTTTAAAGTTACATTATAAATATGAATTTGTTGGGATGGTACATTATTTGATGGTATTTTTTGTTTTAATTTATAAGATAATACTTGTTACAATGCAACACATGTTCATGCTGGAACAAAACATTATGTCATGAATGAAAATTCCTCTACGTAGTGACATCGGAGATTAAGACATATCTCCATAGAAAGGATTAAAAGATTGGTGACTGACAAAATACTTAGTACTTTGGATTTTGCTGATTTTGATATTTGTGTGGACTACATAATGGGAAAGCAGACTAACAAATCAAAGAAAGGTGCCAAGAGAAGTTCGGACATATTAGAAATTATACATACGGATTATGGTCAGAAATACTTCATCTCATTTACAGATGATTGTTCAAGATATATACATCTCTACTTGCTTCATAACAAGAATGAAGCATTAGATGCTTTTAAAATGTTCAAAGTAGAAGTAGAGAAGCAATGTGGTAAGCATATTAAGATTGTGAGAATTGATAGAGGTAGGGAATATTATGGTAGATATACTGAAGGTGGATAAGCACCTGGTCCATTTGCGAGGTATTTTTAAAAAAAAGGATAGTAGCTCAATACACTATGCTTGGATCTTCGAACTAGAATGGTGTGGTAGAAAGAAGAAACCGAATATTATTGGACATGGTACGGAGTATGTTAAATAGCTCTAAACTTCCCAGTTCCTTATGGAATGAAGCTCTTAAGATGGTTGTATATATATTAAACTAGGTTCTAACTAAAGTTATTCCAAAGATGCCTTTTGAGTTATTTAAAGGTTGGAAACTGAGTTTGCAACATATACGCGTTTAGAGATGTCCATCTAAAGTAAGAATTTATAATCCACAAAAGAAGAAATTGGACCTAAGGACCATAAATGGGTATTTCATTGGATATATTGAACCGTCTAAGGGATATAGGTTCTATTGTCCATCATATCACTCTAGAATCGTTGAATCAAGAAATGCAAAATTTCTTGAGAATAACTTGATTAGTGGGAGGGATCAATTTCAAGATGCAGTCTCTTATAATGATCATATGGATACTCCACCTTCCACCTCAAATAGTAAGATGATTGTCATTCACAACGATCCTCAAGTTCTAATAGACGTTATACATCCAACTGTTGAAATTCAAAAGCTTATTGTAAACATAAATGACAATCAAGAAATACCACAAGTTGTTGATAATCTGGTAGATCTAGTTATTCAAGAATTACTTGACAACATTCAGCAACCAGTTGAACAACAAACTCTAAGAATAACATACGTTAAGTTTGCAACATATACGTGTTTGGTGCATCATTTAGGAGATCTACTATAACAAGCAAATTAGCTATTACTAGTGATTATGTTGTATATCTACAAGAATTTGACTATAATATAGGAGCTGAAAATGATCTTGAAACCTTATCACAAGCCATAAGTTATAATGAATCGTATTTATGGTACAATGCTATGAAAAAAGAAATGAATTCTATGAAGAATAACAATGTTTAGGATTTTGTTAAGTTGCCTAAAGAAGCAAAACCCATAAGTTGCAAATGGGTATTTAAGACAAAGAAAGACTCACTAAGCAATAATGAGAGATATAAGGCAAGACTTAATGCTAAAGGATTCACTCAAAATGAAGGAATCGATTACACAGATACATTTTCTCCTGTGTCTAAAAAGGATTCACTTCGTATAATTTTAGCATTGGTTACTCAGTTTGATTTAGAATTGCATCAAATGGATGTAAAAATGGATTTCTTAAATAGTGACCAAGAGGAAGAGGTTTACATGAAACAAACAAAAGAATTTTCTTCTACTAATGGTGAGCATTTGGTTTACAATCTTAAAAGATCCATATATGGATTAAAATAAGCATCCCGCTAGTGGTATTTGAAATTCCATGATATTATTTCATCATTTGGTATTGAAGAAAACATCATGGATCAATGTATATACTAGAAGGTTAATGGATGTAAAATTTGTTTTCTTGTATTATATATGGTTGACATATTACTTGCGGCCAATGATAGGAGTTTGTTATATGATGTGAAACAATTTCTCTCTAAAAATTTTGAAACGAAAGATATGGGTGATGCGTCTTATGTCATTGGCATTAAGATACATCGAGACAGATTCTATGGTGTTTTGGGTTTATCTCAAGCAACCTATATTAATAAAGTTTTAGAGAGAATTCGGATGAAAGATTATTTACCTAATGTAGCACCCATTGTGAAGGGGCATAGGTTCAATTTGGACCAATACTTTAAAAATGCTTTTGAAAGGGAACAAATGAAAAACATTTTATATGCTTCTGCAGTTAGAAGTTTGATGTATGCTCAGGTTTGTACAAGACCTGCCATTGCATATGTTGTTGGAATGTTAGGCAAATATCAGAGTAACCCAGTATTAGATCACTAAAGAGCTGCAAAGTAAGTATTGAGATACCTTCAAGGTACCAAAGATTACATGCTTACGTATAGATGCACCGATAATTTGGAGGTAACAGGATACTTAGATTTAGATTTTGCTAGGTGTGTTGATTCATGGAAATCAACATCAAGTTATATCTTCATATTTGCCAATGGAGTCATATCTTGGAGGAGTGCCAAGTAGTCTGTGACTGTTACTTCCACCATAGAGATTGCTACTTCTACCATAGAGGCTGAGTTTGTTTCTTATTTTGAGGCTACATCATATGACATATGGCTAAAAAGTTTCATATATAGGCTTAGACTTGTAGATTCCATTTCTAGGCCATTGAGGATAGATTGTGACAATTCAGCTGTTGTTTTTCTAGCTAAAGGCAATAAGAGTGGTAGTCGAAGTAAACACATCGACATCAAGTTTTTATCTATAAAGGAATGTGTTAAGGACAAGAAAGTGGTCATTGAACACGTTAGCACTAAATTGATGATAGTTGATCCTTTAACAAAAGCCATGCCACCATTGAAGTTCAAAGATCATGTTGTTAGAATAGGATTGAGTTCCACTATATAGTTTTCATCGTATGGACAATGTTATTTTTATGAAACTCTTCTAATATTTTCTCTTATTACGGTGCACATTATTGAATTTTGAGAAAATTGATTATTTTGGACCTAGAATAAACATAAGGCTTATTCATTAAGTAATGTTACCACATTAAGTTGATACAATTATAGTATACCGTAATACATGAAAGATAATACTCAACTACTAAAGGACCTATCGTCATGATTCATATATTATACTTGGACCAGATTAGGATGTGATGCCAAGTTAAACGTATGGACCAAGTGGGAGAATGTGAGAACCTTTCAAATTATTGCTATAGTAATGGTCTAAATGTTATGAATTTAGTGCGTATTCAATTCCTATTTTTATGGTAACTTTTCAAGCACATTCATATAATTTTTTTCTCTGATTTTGGGTCCCTAAGCTTCTGTTCTCTTCTCTTAACATACACCATCTTATTTGGGAATTGAGAGCTTAAAAGAATTCCAAAAATGCTACTCTTCAAGAACAATCAACAATGGCAGGAGGTAATTTTGTTTTCTTTCATGTTTATTTTATTGGCCTATCGTAATGTATATTATCGTTGAATATATGTTAGAAAGTGCTGATAAATCCATCATTACATCAAACATAAGTACCAAGTTCATAAATTCAACAACAACCTTCATCTTTAAACTCAACCATGGCAGGAATTAGTTCTCCAGTTTTATCATTTCATGAAATCACAAATTTGTTACAAAACTATTACTTTGTTTTGAAGAAATTAAGTCAAAGTTGTTTTGAAAGCATCTGTTCTATGGTTATCTTGATAGGTCACTTTCACCACCAACAGTCGAAGTCTCCACCTCACATTCTTCCTCCTTTGAGTATCTCTAGTGGCAATAGTTTGATTGACTAGTATATTTTTTCTCACCACATGTCTCATTAGCTCTATGACTCGCCTAGCCCTTGGTTGTTCTATTGCTCGGGATTCGTGGGTGACACTTGAACGTTAATTCATTTAACGTTCCTCATGATTTCTATTGACTACTATCTTAGGAGAAGACATATCACTTATTTTAATTACTTTTAGCCCTTATCTCTACAAACTTAAGAGGAAAGGAATGTGAGATGTTACAAGGGAGTTAAAAAAATTTGCTACTTAGCTCAGTACTGAAATCCTTCAATAGGCAAGAGAACTAACTTTGTTGGATTCAATAGCTAAAACCTACAACAAATGATTAGCTATGCCATAAAGAATTTGATAAACATAAGATCAATTTTCTAGCAAGATTCTAACATTATTGCTAATGTCTGAAAGAAATTATTAAGGTACAACAATTCAATAGAGCATTAAGCAGACATGTATAATATCCGAGTGCAAATGCAACCATCAACATATTATAGTGTTGAAGGAGGAAGATTTTCTTTGGGATAAAATTTACATAGCGAGCAACGAAAGGAATCCAAAGTGAGAAAGTATCAGAGTTATCCCACATGATCTCAGTTACAGAAACGAAGCTGAAATGTGTAGATGTCCCAAGCTTTGAAACGATGTGGCCATGCAATGAAGTTTATGACACATAGCTTAAAGTAAAGTTAAGTATAATGTATGGGTAATATCTTGGGTGATATGTGTTATTTAAGTATTTTAGGACCAAAATGTCCCTTTTGTCTTTTATGAAATAGTTACCATTGTTAAACCTTGTAATTCCTACAAGTTATAAGATTGTTTAATTTTTAAAAAAAATATTTAGGTATGTTTTGCTTAGAATCATTTCCTAACAATTGTATTTATTCAAAATATGTTACAAATGATGATAATCTTCTTAATGTAAGGATTGTACAACATGTAAGCTTTAAAATAATCACTGACTCCTAAAAAATACCTATTTCTTCTAGCTTATTCCTTTTCTTATTAAAGACAATCACATAAGCTATGCATTTAAAAACTTTTGAGTGATTAACTGCTAGTTGGAGACCACTCGATACCTCTTTTAATTTTGTATTTTGAATTGCTATAATTGGACTTCTATTTAAAATATGAAGACTCAAAGTAATAACTTCAGACTAGAAATTCTTTAGCTCCATGTTCATTCCCATTAGACTTCTTACCATATTTAGGATTATATGATTCTTTCTCTCGTATATGACATTTTATTATGACATCTAGGTTATTATTAGTTGATGTTTGATACCATGTATGTTGCAAAAATTTGCAAATATATGAGAGTTAAACTCTCCACCACAATTTGTTCATAGCACTAGATTGGACATCCTTATCAAAGAAGGATACGAAAGAACACTAAAACCTAGCTAACAAAAGATTTCTGGAGACTTGGATAGGGTTATGAAGCAGGCTTTTAGAGCGGGTCTCTTCTCTAAAGCTGGACCTCATCTCATAAGTAGATCAAGGTCTTGTTTTGATATATTTCCAAGTTTGAGAGAAGTAGTCAGGCCCATGTCTAGTCTCCTATATTTTATTTTCTACTTTATTTCTTTTTTGCATAAGTTTTTACAAAGATGCTTTTTTAGTTTTTATTTGGAGAGTTCAGTTACAACAAACTCTGTACCTAAGCCTATAAAAGGTAACTATCCTTTTAATACAATTTGAGCCAAAAATATTATTTCATCTGGTTTTCCACATGGTATTAGAGAATCGTCTCTAGCTCCCTTTGTTTCTGTTTTATTACTTCGTTATCTTTAGTTGATTATCATTCTGTTTTTTTTCTTCTTTCCCTTTCATCATAGCTGACCACTCCTATGGATCTTCCTATGCCAACATCATCAAGGGTAACATAATCAAAATATTTTAAGACCAAAAGATCACCTGCTAGCCCTTACTATCTACACCCAAACGAAAATCCTTCCCTAGTTCTAGTTTCAACTCTCTTGACAGGAACCAACTATCATTCATGGGGAAGATCAATTCGCATGACATTATTTTAATTGCAACATTTTAATTGCATCACAAAGATGATCCTTTTTTTTGTTTATTAGGAAAGATGTAATACAATGGGATCAAATTTTCAATGAAAGATTTATATCAAGAGAAAGGCATTTTACATAAAACATCATGTGTGGAAACTCCACAACAAAATGGAAGAGTAGAAAGAAAGCATCAACACATTTTAAATATTCCAAGGGCTCTGAAAATACAAGCTAATTTACCTACGAAGTTTTGGGCAAATCGTATTCTTCAATCTATTTGATAAACTTTGTACCCACTCCCATTTTATCCCATAATACTCCTCATTCTATTTTGTTTGGCACTAACCCTGATCTTAATTCTTTGAGAATATTTGGTTGTCTCTGCTTTGCTTCCACTAAGGAGGAAAGTAGAAGAAAGTTTTATACTAGAGTAAGGAAGTGTGTATTTCTTGGTTTTTCTAAAGGTACTAAAGGCTACAAATTTTTTGACCTAAACACTAAACAACTTCTTGTATCTAGAAATGTGATATTTTATGAAGATCAATTTCCCTTCCTTAAGTCCCCAACAGAACAAACCTTACCTGCCCCTATTTTACCTACCCCTTCTTCTCCTACTTCTGTTGACCTATCACCCTCACCTATTTTATCTATTTCTTCTCCATCTTCCTCTCCCTCACCACCTTCTCCACCTATTTGCTACTCCATGAGAGCATCTCAACCACCTTCTTACCTTAGAGACTATGACTGTCCTACTCTCCCTCATACCTCCCCTCACATCCTTTCTTTTGTTATCTCTTATGAGTCCTTATTCCCTCAACACCAAGCTTTTTCAGCTAGACTTGCCTGTCTTAAAGAACCTACTTCTTATAAACAGGCAATTCAATATAAGGAATGGTGAGATGCAATGGAAGCAGAACTAAAAGCACTAGAGGAGAATCATACTTAGGATCTTACCTTTCTTCCTCCAAGTAAGAAAGATGTCAAATCCAAATGGGTTCACAAATACAAGTTCAATGCAGATGCAAGTCTTCAACGCTACAAAAGCAAAGTTGTAGCAAAAGGGTTCACTCAGCAGGAAGGCCTTGACTACACCGAAACCTTTTCTCCAATAGTCAAGCCAACCACAATTCATGTTCTTCTAACCCTGGTTGCTTCAAAACAATGGCATTTACACCAGTTAGATATAAATAATGCATTTTTACATGGAGAATTAAACGAAGAAGTGTATATGAAACCACCTGATGGTCTAGATCTACCACATCCTGATATGGTTTGCCACCTCTGGAAAAGCCTATATGGTCTGAAACAAGCAAGTCGACAATGACACCGCAAGCTCACCTCAGCATTGCTCTCGATTGGTTTTATCCAATCTTAGTCAAACCACTCTATGTTCACAAAGATGCTCCGTGATGATCTTATTATCTTACTCGTGTATGTTGACGACGTCCTCTTGTCTTACAACTCCCTTGATCTCATCCAATCCACCAAACAATTCTTGGACAACGCTTTCAAAATTAAAGACCTTGACTATGAAATTTTTTTCTAGGGCTTGAGCTTGCTCGATCTCCTCCTGGGATCATCCTCTGCCAACACAAATACACTCTTGACTTGCTTTAAGACACTGGGTTCCTGCTCTCCAAACCTGCTTCTACACCAATGGACACCAACCTATGATTAACTATCGAAGGTGAACCTCTTATGGATGTCATAAGCTACAGATGTCTCATAGGAAAGTTAATTTACCTGACTATGACGTAACCAGACATCTGCTTCGTCGTGCAACAGCTCTCACAGTTCATGTCCAGCCCGACGACCTCCCATCTACGAGCTGCTCACTGGGTGGTTCGAACTTAAAGGGGTCACTAGGCTAAGGTATTCTGTTTCAAAACAACTCTTTTCCAAAGCTTCGAGCTTTTTTCGACTTCGATTAAGGTAGCTGTCCCGATTCCAGAAAATCGTTCACCGGTTATTGCGTGTTTCTCGGAGACTCTTTGATTTCCTGGAAATCGAAGAAGCGAGTGACTGTCTCCCGCAACTCTTTCGAGGCTAAATATCGCGCCCTTGCCTCGACCACCTGTGAGGTCCAATAAGTCCTCTATCTTCTTCGCGATCTTGAAGTCCTTCACCCAGACCCGACATGCCTCTACTGTGACAACCACCCCGCGATCTACATCACCGAAAACCCTATCTTCTACGAGCGGACGAAACACATTAAACTTGACTGTCATCTCTGCTTCTTTCTTAAATAATAGCTGTAAAGGATTTCACAGTAATTACATCAACTCTTCTTATTATACTATAAGGGCATTTTTGTCATTAACACTGTTTTTTGTTCTGTCTCCTGCAACCAAACGCATTTCTGTCCTCAGGACAAAGACAATTTTCTCTGTCCTGTCCAATGCAACCAAACATCTCACTGTCTTTAATTCTTGTTCTGTTCCGTCCTGTTCTGTCCCGTCTCGTCCTGTCTTTGCCTGCTGAAGACACTAACCAAACGCAGGGTAAGTCTTTCCTTTCAAAAATAGATCTCTATGTTTTTTTTTTCCCAACAACATATATTTAACATATTCTGTTGAAGCTAAGAATGTTGGAAGCCCATCCACCAATTTCGTCAAGGACCTAAGCACTTTGTCTTATTATTTGGATGTTGAAGTATTACGAGTCGTCGATGGATTGATCCTTTCGGAACCAAAATACATTCATGAATTTTACAAGAGTACTATATAACATGCATGACAGTAAGGGTGCTTTGACACTGATGATTGTTGCTGTTGAGTTTACAATCTATGATGGCTCCCTCCCTATGATTCTACTACATATCATCGAGTAATTAGCTATATCTAGTATTTATCCTTTACTCATTCTGAATCAGTACTACATTTAATATGTTGTCACAATTTATACAAAGCCCAATTGTCCTCTGTTGGCAGGTAATGACGCAAATCTTACACTGCATGAAGCCAACTTTGACCTCTGGTCTCAAAATTACAAAATAGTCATCCATTGTCCTCCACGTGTATTCAAATGCAGATTGGACAAGGGATGGTGTTCGTTCATCTGGTAAGTTAGGGGTATGGACACAACTGCTAACTTGTTGAAAATAATTAGTTTCAATCTTAAATGATTCTTAAAGCTTATCTTTTGTTGTTATGTTTATTTTTTAATGAGTAATTGTTCAGATCTTTTGTTATTTTTCTTATCTACTCTGTTTTCTTTCAATTTGTAAGCTACTTCTCAAATATCATCTCCTTTGCAACAGAGGCAAGGAAGTAACTAATTACCATCAGCATTACAGTCTCCACAGAAAAACCAAACTCAACGATGTCCACAAAGTGATTAAATGCGTTAAAGTGAAAGAGCCAAGAAAAGAGAGGACAAAATCGTACCCGTACGGAATCACCTGTGCCGTTTAGCGTGTTCCAAAACTGTGCCACTCATTTTTGTGTAGGTCTATAAAAACGTCTGGATGAAAACAAACCAATAAAACATTCTCACCCCACTGATCTTTAACAGTTTGACCCCCGCGAGCAGCAGCACCAAGGGCAGAGTCCGGCGAGTAGTGTATAAAATGGAAAGGCAGCAGCTTTGGCCTCAATTCCAAACATTAAAAGAGATGACAAAACAAGCAACGAAGAAAAAACTTTGTGGACCAACGTGTATAAGGTTGAAACAGAGACTAATGAAGAAAAGAATCATTAGAATAGAGAAAGATGTTATCGGTTTTTTCTTCCAATTCATCATCACTCGACAGGTCGTTCTCGTTCATTACTTTACTGCATCTCTGCACTCTGTGTGTGTGTGTATGTGTGTGTTTGTTACAGTGGAGTGTGACTTCTTGAAGAAAGAGTTGCCATAGAATCCGAGAAGCAAAAAGCTACATTGAGTGAGGATGTTCTGAGACATGACACCTTGTTTCGGACATTATGATTGGAGAAATTCGCGAGTTATTTCGTATGAATCTACTGAACGAATACCTTATAATTTCCGTCAATGTTATGACTAATCATTAGATTTCCAAAAGGCTAGAACTTTGATTCGTGGATGGCTTTGATCAAGTGTAAACATCTCCGGAAAAAGTACAACACAAACATTTCAAAAGACGCTAAACTGAATATGGGACGGCATGATCCATCTCCTCCTAAGCTCTACCTGTACACAAGTAAATGTTTAACACTTGGAAGTTCAAGCTTCCCACTTCCATGGCTGCCATTTTTGTTCTTTCCCTTGTCTACTATTACCAAACTGTTCATCCTTCTCCTCCTCAAAGTGAAGAGATTGCAAATTGCAAACCGATGCGAAGAAGTGAGACCAACACTTCCATAGTTAGCAGGTGCAACAGGAGAACAGATTATTGAGTTTCTCTTTTAAGTGCAGAGCACTGTAGTATTCTTTTCTCTCCGTTCTACGCATTTGATTGGGTTCGTTCCTTTGTTGTACGCAATTAAGTTAATCTCAAAACTAAACCCAGAAGTCCCACCACTGGTAACTAGTTCCTGATTGATTGAACAGTTCATCAGAATCGAGACCCTCCCAATCTTCTTTTGAAGTCAACGATTCAGCAGGCTCCACCATGTTCATCAAGTTGGTTTCTTCCTCAATTCCAAAGTATTCAGCCTTTATACTACTGCCTTCATCGGATAGAAGTCCTAGTCCATGTTCTGATCTGTCAAGTGATGACAAGCTCGGCTTCACTTCTGTTTCACATTTGGTACTGTCTCCATTGTCTGATTCACCTTCGCTGCTGTTCACTCGTGTATTCTGCTCATAACGATGGTCTTCCTCTCCTGGCTTTTTCAACGAAGCATTCAACTTCTGCAACTATATATGGGTTTCAAGAAAGCTTCAGTTAGCTTACAAATGGGAACTACTTAGTGTTCCTGTGCTTATATATATCCTAAACTAATAATACAAGATGAAATGAGAAGTGGGATAAGTTTAGATACCTGAATTACCAAAGCTTGCTTCTCCTTCTTCAAGGCCTCAAATTTTGAAGCTAAGTTATTGTAATTGGATCTAAGTATGCTGTAATCTCGTTCAAGCTGTTTCGACTTCCATCGAGCTCTCTTATTCTGAAACCATATAGCAACCTGTCGTGGTTGCAACCCAAGTTCTTTTGCCAGCTCCAGCTTCTTTCGAGGCTCAAGCCTTGATTCTGATTCGAATATGGTCTCCAATGATTTAATCTGCTCATCACTGAACCTCCTTTTGTTCTTGATCTTCTTCTTTCTGGTGGTTATGACTGAGTTCATCCAGCTTCCTGGAGAAAATTCTCCTTCATCTAACATCTTGTTGGTACTTTCAAGAAGCCTGCTCAACACAACAGGCTAAATGTAATGTTGGTCTTTTGGCTTCAATATGTTTAGCTATTGATTTGAACACTGCATTTCCGGGTCTAGCTAGAATAGCATAAAAGTTCCTGCTTTATATATATATATATATATATAGAATATGTCTGCAACGTATATGATCTGTTTCATTTCCTTGTGTGACAAATGTCCATCTTTTTGTACGTTGGACTCGTTAACTTCTCATTCCTTTGATACTATGTGATGGATAAGCTTAAGCTCCAACCGAATAGTCCTTAGCCAATTCAAGCCGGCTTAGCTTTGCAACTCCTGCCATAATTGCCATTATTATAATCCTAATTAAATTAATCCATGATTACATTCTATAGCTTTCTTTACAATTTAATATTGAAACGTCCACAAGCCATCGACCCCGTCATCATCAACATCTTCCTGTTCTTGTCCTGTCCTGAACCATTTAGTGTCGGTTGCATGATTCACGTTGTACCACTAGCTTTCTTTTTTATTTTCTATTTATCTAAGTAGCTTCTTCGCCAATTTTGATTAGGTAATAACATGATTTCTTAAGTCTCAATACCCAAGATAGTTTAGTCCAAGGGGTTTTCCTTCCACATTCGTTGGAATTTATATATAATCCTAGCTGTTATTATTTGAATATGTATTAAATAAATTTATAAATGATTATACATATTTAATAATTTATTTGAACGACTGAGAGTTCAACTTTGCATAAAAAAGTATAAAAAAAAGGCCTTGGACAATATTGCAATGGCTATGCAAGGACCACCGGAACTGTCCTCGGATTCCAAAAGGTTCGAGCCACATGCAAGTCGACTCGAGCCCTTTAGAACCAAGACACGAGGTGGAGTCACTGTCACGAAGTAAAGTCTCAACGTGCCCGACTTTGGTTCTCTACCAAATATCATAATTAAACAAACCGAATTATTCGGCATTATAAAAAACATGGAAAGCAATCGAAATTTTTTAGGAATGATATTGGGAGCCAATGAGATGAGATCCTTAGGAAGGAATAGGTGTCAGGTGTCAAGCATCCACCAATGGGAACGCAACACCTGCGTGTCCATGTAATATCTTGGCCGTCTCTAATTTTCGGCGCTTTAGGTGGAACATGAAGACGTGTCCAAGACTTTATGGTTCAACGTAGAAAAAGGTTTGTGTGTTGCGATAAGAGAGTAACGTACACGTGCCTAGAGTAACGTACACGTGCCTATTGTTTCGTAGCTCGTTGAGACTTGAGAGTCGTCTTGTGGGGACAAGTTCTTTTTGAATTAGGAGGGCCTTTGTCGTTTCGTGCTTTTTGGTAAACGCCATCTAATGGCCACGTGGTATGGCTAATAGTCTACTTGCAAGCAAATCCCATCACGGCTAAGGACGGGTTCTTTCCCTTTGGCCTTTAGCTTAATTTTTAACAATTTTTTTAAGAAATACCCTTTTGAATATGGATTACATGAACTTTTAAAATTATTTATTTTCTTAATTAAATATTTTAAATAATTAACTTAAATTTCAAATTAGCTTAATTAGTTAATAATAATTTTAAAGCAGTGAAAATCATGTTATTTTATCATGAATTACGCAAAAATTCAATTAACTATTATTAATTTAATTAATAATTTTAAATTATATTAGATCAAAACAGATAATTATTTTAAAAAAAATAAATTTTAACTACAAAAATTGCTCAAAGAAAATAATATAAATTTTAATTAATTGAAAATTATCACGATCAGTGAAATTGGAGATACGAACCTTTAAAAACATATTCCCAGGAGATATTTATGTTGACCTAACTTGATGAAATTAAGGGACGGTGGTGATAGATAAGCTTTGTTGGTTGCCTAATTTGGTGATGGAAGTAAATTAAAGAAAAGGGCAGACAGTAAGAGATGAAGACAGTGAGATAAGTGACAAAGACCACACTTTTATTTGTATTCGGCGGCTGTTATCATTAGCATTAGTTCCGTCTGGGCAATCTCAAGATTATATCATATTATCGAATGCTGGTCTAACTAAGCTTTCACATTTCAGCTCATGTCGGAGGACCAGTACATTGGTAAGTAGAAGCTTTATGCCACGTTAGGCCTAGAAATGACCAACACCACCAGTATACGTAGACAGTGCAGGTCTTTGACGACATGATCTAGAAACTCTAAACAGAGACATTACAATACCAAGTTTACCACATCTATATCTATATATAGTCCATTTGGTCGAGTTGAAGTAATCTTTCGACAAGAGATCGTATAAAGAAGGGGAGTTGAAGTAATCTTACCATTTATCGATAATAAACTATAATGTTAAGAGAGTTTCAAGAATTCGAACTTAAAATCTTGAATACCAGAGAGACCTTTAAGAAGTCTCCAACCAATTGAGTGCTCGATGGGTCATGATTACGTGAACAACTTCCTTCTAAACTTAAAAGGACTAAACGAGCCTATGATGAAAATGTAAGTGTACAAGTCGACTTGTTCAGTATACAAGGCGACTTGTGCATGCTCGGTACTGATAAGTCGACTTGTTTCTCCTGTAAGTCGACTTGT
>JAOTAZ010000009.1:21622438-21633744 GCA_025629785.1 Erythroxylum oxycarpum | reverse complement strand
TCGGGAAAGTCCCGGGAACAAAAATTTTTGTTTTCCGCTGCCTGGACATGTGATGTCCGTCCCGGGATTTTCCTACAGAAAATGATAACTATAAGTCAAGACGATTCCTGGAATTGCAATGGCTATAAATTGTTTTCGTGTGCTACACCTACATGCAAATTTTAACTCGGCATTTGATTATTGGACCGGACAAGTAGGTTTCAGGTATAAGTCTGGGCTTACATAAGCTTGAACAGAGATGGGCCTAACAAAAAAGTATGAAAATATTCTAAACGATAGAAGTGAGAGCTCATCAGGCTTGCTTTGCTGGCTAAGGCCTAGATATCTCGTTGCATTGGTTACCCAAGTGTAAGAATCAAATCAAACTGGCTAAGGAGCTGTGACTCAGACAAGTTTAAATGCAAGACTTGTCAAATTAGTCATAATTATGCTTCAACAATAATTTTGAAAATGAATGAGTTGATGCATCAAGATTGAAGGGTCGGAACTCAGAAGTCTCCTTATAAGTGTCATTTTTGACCTATAAGGCAAGATAGTCCTAGCTATAGAGAGCCAACATATGCGGAGTAGAGCATGCTACCACACAATAGGTAAAAGCGTGCCTACTGACCTATACATGCAAAGCAAGAGCTAATTAGAAAGGAATAATCGAACAAAGACTGCAGGTTATACTGTACTTGAATCTACCTTTTCTTTTCACTAATTAGAATGCTTGCTCTACAACCTATAGTGAACGAGTTTTAGGTGCGAAAAAAGGCTTCTCCTTTAGTACAATCGTCATATTAAATTCAAACCCAACTCGGAGAAACGTGTACATTGACTGTATTAGATAAAACTATAACTTCAAAGCTATTATAACTTAAAAGATTTTGTAAGCTTGTCTTTGCTTTGCCACACATATGAGTATCTCGATGTCGACACCATATTGACTTGAGCATCAAAAAAAAAAAAAGGCTCCACAAGAAAGTGTTTCTTTTCTTCTTCTTTTTCAACTACTCCACCATTGAAGCCACCACTGAGACTGAGTGAGAGAAGGGACACAAACGTAGAGGAGAGAAAAGTAGGGTTGGCACGTGACCATGGAACTTGAGGACAACGAACATATATACCCAGGTGGGAAAAATGCTGTCCTCAGAGACATCCTGACTGCTGCTAAAACTATATTAAAAAAAAAAAAAAAGAAGCAAGGGGTGTGGTGTGAGCTGTAGTCCTTTGTAGATCATTGAAAAGTTTTTGTTGGGTTGTGTTTAATAATAACAAACGTAAAAAAAAGAGTGGACATCCTGGGTAACAGATGCAGGATTTGACATTTACGTGTTGTTTCTTTCTATCCTACTTTTTATCTTTCCCCCTCTCGTACTCCCTCGCTCGCTCGCCCCGTTTATTGCTTTAGAACTACACAATTTTCAAGACTCTAAAGCGTTGAAATCTGGAGCCAGTACCGTCCTCTCCGTTTGTCACTCTGATATACAGTAGACAGAGGGAGAGAGAATAGTGGAGCCCATAGATTGGTGCTAAATTGATAGAAGCATGGCAGCACCTTATACGGGCACCACTACCATCCTCACAAAACATACATGAAAACAAAAACATAACATAACCCTTGTCTCTATTTCACAGGAATCAGCCTCCATTCCATTCCTCTTCTCTACTCTATTTCCATTCCCTCCTCTCATTTAACGTTATATTCTTATCTGCTCTATTTCAATTTTGTTTCTAATCAATCTGGAGCACTTTTATCTTAAATCATACAATTCCCTGTAGCGAAATTAGAGCAATCATTTTCTAGGAGTAGTATTATGGTAAGTGAATATTATGAATTGTAGGAGTAGTATTAATTGAATGATTAAGTACCAAGTCCTCTTCAATTCAGTATTTGATGATAATGATATCTTGACCTAACAAAAGGCGTTACTTTCTTACAGTTCTACATAGTACACACCTTTCTTCTACATGCATGATCTCTAATAATGTCTCTCTTTTTTTTTTCTTTCTCAGGCTTTTTTCCGACTTCAATTTCAGCACAAGTTGAAAAACGAAGATTAAAAATGCAAAAGTACGCGTGATACTGTGTTTTCTTTCATTTAAAATCAAGCAAAACTAAAAACAACCCAATTCATTTTCCTGCCATCTTAACTTCACTGGGTTATCAAATGAGTGAAAGAGGAAAAGAGACATGTAACAAGACAAAGACCCAGAAAATAAAATTGGACCCATGAGATAGATATGTGTGTGTGTGTGTGTTTATTGGAAGATGGTCGTGCCATGTCCCTATCTGGACAACAAGAAAATTGTGGGAAGCTTTTAATAAGCAAAACAAACTCCATTTAGTGCCACAGAACCTGCTTCTTTCTTCCGACGTTATGTATGTTTGGCCTCAGTGATTCAAAGCACCATTTTTATTCTGAATTTGTTTTTTTTTTCTTCTCATCAATGTCAATAAATGCTCATGTTTCTTCATTGTAATAAGAACCTCTGATTTGAAACCATTATCAATTCTCTACATAGTAAGGCTCCTTTCGTATTTATCGAGCAATTAAAGCTTTATTCTGCTTCCAAACGTCCACGTTTTTACCTGCAAACCAATGCCAATTTCAAGACACGACCATTTGTATTTATGAAGCATGAATCCTTAGCATTTAAAGCACTGCATGAAAACCATACGGTCATTCACGATGTCCCAACAGAAACCCTGAACTCATCTGCAATTCCAAAGACAACAAAAGAGAAGAAGAAACAAATTTATAAACAACAAATAATTAACGAAATCCTCAAATGGGTAAACATCGACCAACATTCTCTTTTCTTGTTCCTAATTCAGAGTTAAGCATAAAAAAGTACAAAATTTTCTTATAATTTCATTTATTTTAGATTAATTATGAAAAATAGTGAGGGAAGGGTGAAAACGCAGAGTGAAAAAAGGAAGGCGTGGACCCTGACCATGTCTGTCGGTCATCGCCTCGAACTCCTCGCCTCTGCCTAAAGTAACACGGCAGACGAGGGTCCATTCTCTCTTTGTTTTAAAATTTATTGTGAATTGAATTCATAGTTTTTATTAAAATTTTAATTGCAAAATTCCAAATTACAATTAATTCCAGAGCCAAAAGGATGATGCCATATTAAATAGGCTTTCTATTATCGGGCAGCTAAGAAACTCAACCACTCCTCTGACTCAATTCTTGCCCTTCTTTACTCTTGATACCCTTCAATAATTTCAATTATCATGATTTAAAAAAAAACCAAAAAACACAACAGCTTTCGAATCAGCATCCTACGGTCCATAATGGGTAGTGTTTGGTTCCTTTGTTACATAGTACATAGACAGCGTTAATGTCTTAGCAGTAGTAGTTCATGTTTGATGACACCATCATCGGTCATCACACCTGAACTCTCCTCCCCCGAATCCAATCCAAGCCTTGGTGTTTCATTTCACACGGACCAATCTTGTACGAGGTGGTGATGATCAGAAATCATCTGAGGCTCATCCAACGGTGGATAGAGCTTCAGAGATATGGTGTAGTTGATTACATATACACTTGGTCTAAGGTGCATGGGGTCGTGGTCATTTCTGGAACTGAGAAAACCAGATGGTAGGGTCAGGTCTGCACCTATCTTTTGTCTTTTTACTAACGTTCGGGTTTGTTACTTTGTTTCCACTCTTTATTTACTCTTCTTATAAACCCCCATAGACCATTATCATTCTCTTCATCATCCCACTCATGATGGTGATCCCACACCTCTCAGTCTCTCTGTGTGTGAGTGTGTATCTTTCTCTGCCATCCCCCTTGAAGACAGCCGGGACTCTTGGGGGATAAAAAGATAAGATCCGAAGTTAGAGAAGCACAATTTCCCCCCCACTTTCCACTCTCTCTTTCTGTTTCTGTCTCTCTTTTGAAGAATTGAAGATGGGAGATGTGCAAAGGGAGCTTCTTTTTTGAGGGGAATGTTGTCTGGCTCGAGGACACTTGTAAAGATCGAGACTTTCGATTTGGAAATTGTGATGGTACAGATCTAACATGCGTGATATAATTTAAGACGCCGATCACTGCTCGGTGTCGTCGGACCAGGCTTCATTCCCCCCAATTACTGCTTCCAAAGAGACTTAATCTGAAGACAATCACCTATGCCGCATGGGGTACATGTAAAGGTTTGGTTTTTCTGAATTGTATCAGTTTAATTTAGTAATCTTAGTCGTTTCGGGAAAAGGATCGCAACACTTTCGGATTGAGGGGTTTTCATAATTTGGTTAACTGAGGTTGTTAGTTGTGTGCAGATTGGTGCAATGATGAAGGGTTTGACCAACTGGAAGAAAAAAAGTTTCATCATTACGACCTTTTCGTTTTCTTTTTCTGATCATGTGATGATGATATTTTTTTTTGTGTCAGTTATGGTCCAAACCCTCCCTCGTAGTTTATGATTGGGAAGATTTCTCTCATGATGGCTTCCAGAATCTCATCTGTCTGTTTCTGTTTTCTTTTTCAGATCTGGCTTTAAACTGCGGTAACATGTACATGTATGTTTCTTCTTCTTCTTCTTCTTCACAAACTCTAGGGTTTTCTTCTGCACGCTAAGACTGCTTCGCTCTGATATCAAAACCAATCTTTTAGAAAGGGCATAGCTGTGTAAAGATGTACAATCAAGAAAGTGATGCCTTTCTGTCATTATTTGTAAAGTCATGCAGTTCTGTTGCCATGAAAATAGAGAACTAGATGATCCCATTTAGGCCGTACCATTACCAAGGCACCTTTTTCTTAAATGTCAAATAGAAAATTGAATTACTTAGTTACTTACCGTGTTTGATCGTTGGCGTCCGTTGAAGTAACCTGAATGTACTTATGAAATCTCTTTTTAGCACCTGTTCTACTTCTTAAACCCAACATTACCCTTTTAACTTAATATTATTACTTCCTTTCCATCGGACAGACAACCAAACTGCATTGAGAGCATTGGATGTGTAAGCGTGAGGTCATATTTCGTGCTTTGCTAACTTTTTTGTATTCTTAACTTTCGTTTTAATCATATGAATCCTATGTTATCTTCACCATTTTAAGTTTTATTGAAATGTTATGAACCTTGAGCACAGGACAGCAAGGTTGCAGCAGATCTAAAGTGTTAAAAGAGTTGTCGGGGCAGTGTGTTATTGCCGTGGGATTATGTGATTCATCAAGAGAAATCCCAGAATCTAATTTTATGCAACTGATATGATGTGCTGTTGAGTGTTGCAAGAGCTGTGAGTAAGAGTATTGTTCAATAGATTGAGCCGATCTGTAAGTATGGAACATATTATTTGGTTTGCAGGGAATAAGTGAGTAGTAACTGGTTAATAAGAGAACATAAAAAAGATTAGAACCTTGAGCCTTGATTATTGTGTTTATATCCTCTTTATTTCACTTTATTTGGTTTGCTTTAGTTATGCAAGTTGACGAAGGAAGGAACCTAGCATGTGACTGTAAAGAAAACAGTTGATTTGAAAGACGGCTAAAGGAGTTACCTATGCCTCTAGACTTAGGAAGCAATACTATACTGGTTCTATGTTCTTCATCACATTCTCTCCCTCTTTCACTCTTCTCTCTCACACACATACACAGACAACCCATCTGGTTCTTTCCAAGAAAAAGATAATGCGTATGGTTTACAAGGGATACAAGCCTTCTGATGCATTTTACTTGTCATAGTTTGACATAACATTAGTTGTTTTACCATTGGAAACCAAATTTCATGCAGAAACATGCTATGGAGTCTAGGAGGCAAATATTATCTTGTTACTGATATTGCTTCTGTACCTTGAGACTAATCAGAAATATTTTCTGGGTTTCTCCACAGACTGGCTTTTCTTTGCTGTCTCCCCAAAGAACTGCCTTTTGAGAAATTGAATCTTTTCTGACTTTGCAAACCTAAAGTAAACCTCTTTCTGCTCTACTTTCACCAATGATTTTTAACTTTTGATACTGGTTTTCCGCACATGCAATGATGGTCTACTGGTCTTGGCCCATGTTTTATGAATTTCCATCAAGGTTTTATGACCACAACTTTCTGTGAATGATTGGTGTGCCAACAACTTGACCATAAAACTTTGACTGTTGGGTAGAATTTGAGGAAGACCAGTGGCATTTAATTCCACAAATAGGTTCAGAGAACCTACACCTTGACGACTTATATGGGATCCTATGCAACCCATGTTCTGCTGTAACTTTGTGGAAGTTCACAAATTCGAAAGATTATTTGGTTTGAGCACAGTCTAAAAATGTGTAAAAGGTGAAGACCTTTTTAGAACTTGCAAGTCAATGTTAATGTCAATTAAGTAGGTAGCCTCTAATCCCTAATTACGTAGGTAGCCTCTAATCCCTATAACACTTCTTTACTGCAACTCTAGATTATTTAAGGTCTTTCTATATAGAGCAGCACTACTGTTGCTGTATATCCATTAATGCTGTAATGTAATTATGCTGCTTTTTGGTTTCATCCTGATAAACATAATGAAATCTCAAGTGAAATCCACAGTCAGGATTTGGGAACAGCACTTGCTACTTCTACAAGGCTTTCGATTATTTTATTAGAATCGATCAGAAGTTGTAAGTACTACTAACCAACACTCATGGAGGTTAGACAACAGTTCAACTTCCACGTCTTTTCAAGAAATTCTGCCTTCCCTCATAGGAAGCTAAGCAGTCTTTTAATTTTCTAACTCGAACACATGAAAGTGAAACAAAGAATCAATCTTATTTCGACTGGGCCTATTCGAGCCAGGAAATCATATGGTCAGTACGAACTCAAAAACCATGAAGTCTAAGCTAGCCCATGTACCAAAAGGAAATGCACTTTGTCCAGTCTGAGAATGCTACTGTCAGGAAAGTCCAGTCCAAAACTGTTGGGTTTCTGTGTATTTTCATTTTTAGATTGCCATAACTTGTACGTTGAACCCGCAAGTGCACTTTTATCAACTTGCAACTTTTCCGGAACCAATGAGGACCAATTTGACAATCATAATCATAATCATAACTTAAGTGCTCGACAGAGAAATGGAAAGCTAAAGGGTAATAATGGTTCCATGGATGACAAGCTAAGTAAGGTTCGTGGCAACCATATGTATGTTCGTCGGTAATGAGTGGTCTACACCCTTTACCCGCAACATGGAGCAACCCACTATCATGCTTATCTTAAACAAGAATTGACTTGGTTTTCTTAGAATACATAAATTGATTAAAATATAAATTAGAAAGAAAAAGAAATAAAAGTCATGATATCAATTGTGGAAAGAATAAAACGTCAATAACATTGGAGCCTATACCTTTTCGCTTTATTCAAGAAAAGCTACTCTCACTGCCTCCACTCTCCATGGTCTTTCCATTCCCCACTTCCCTCTAACTTTGCATCTTTTTTCTCCACCACCATATTTCAGTGTCTCCTCTTCTTTCCTTTTTTTAATATATATTTCTTTCGAATCATTTTTCATTTACTTATTGTTCAGAGGAAACGGGCATTTTGACTAAGCAATTAGCATTTCTTCTTTCAAGTACAGGTGTACTTTGAGTACAAGCAACAACTTTTATTTGGTGCTTCTTGTTTCTTACACTTGTACATAATGATATATTTATGTATATAATGTGTGTCAAGGATGGTATTTTATATTAAAGTGGTAAGATACTCGTGGGGAGATATTCCCCGTATAGAAACACAAGCATGGCATTTAATTCTAACTAATTTAAGGGGTGATTGGTTAATAGCATTCAATTCTAACTAATTCAAGGGATATTTGGTTAATCGATTTAGGAAATAAAAAATAAATGGTTAGTTATATATTATTATAATAATAATATTTTTATATCCAACTTTCAGAAATTACTCCGTACCCCTCAATTATGGGAAGAATAAAAATCATTTATGAGTAAGGGGCAAGTGTTACTAGTATTGACGGTCACTTTTGTGAGAAGTGTGTTTATTTTCATTCCTGTTATTATTGTATCAAAGCAGGTTTAATCCAGATTATTAATTTTTCAGTTGTTCGTTTGAATGTTCAGTCCTAGTGATCCAGTCCGGTTACCACTGTATTTATTTCAAATGACAACTAGATGTCCAATTTCAGTTGCACTTGAGGAGGAATGTTGATAATACTCACATGTGAGTGTCTCATATTAGGAAAAAAAAAAGACTAACATATAATTCTAATAGGCTACTCTATCTATCGCTAATTAATTTTAGAACGGAACCTCACTTAGGCTTGTGTATGGTCTAACTTTCCTTCTTGTTAGGGCATGTAAGCCTATTACTAATTTCACACGTTGTAATTATAGTAATCTTTTAATTGATTTTAAAATGGGTAATTAATAATTTTATGGAATTTATTTGCATTAATAATTGTCTAAAAATTATTGGGTTAATTAAAGAAATCATATTTAAAAATCATAGCTTGTTGATATTAAAACAGTCTTTTGGGCATACTTTTCTAAATGTCCACAGGATTTCGAATATTTTATGTCTTAATTTAAACAAAATGACCAAGTCCATATCAAAAAGGTGTGGACTGGATATGGGCAATCCAAATTCTACATGAAAATGGATTCCTTCAAATTTTGATAGCTCGTGATTCAAACCGGATATTTCCAAAACTCAAAATATTATATAATAATGGGCTCCATTGGATAGGGGCAGATTCGTCATTCTCGGTCGATTTTTGTTTCTTCCCCGGGACAAGCATGCTGTGGACAGATGCATATCCAGTGACCTGCATACTACCTACTCCGAATGATGCCTTGACCTTGAGATTTCAGCATCCAACGGCTGGAATTCTCCGGAGAGACAAGCATTAGGTAAGAGAGAGAATTTTGCTTGATGTCTACATGGACATGTTCGAGACCTGCTATTGGCTGTCTCCTCAGATTAGTCGACACCTCATTGTCAGCTATGCTGGTGATTCACAGTCCCACTCGTATCCACTCCTGACCCACGTGTCTTGACCCCCCAAAAGCCCTGTATTCACACATATGCCACTCTACAGACAGCATCGTTAATCTAGGGGCCCATCAAATCCAACGGCCACAAATAAAGTTGCTTTTAGTTTTTAGAACTTAATTTCTCCTAGTTGTCCTATTCCATGCTATAAATAATCTATTAAGTCAGGGTTGGTATGTATGCGTTATTTGGTGGTGTTGTTCCCTATCAGTCATGACCAACGTCCCTAGGTCGCTTAGATACTCTTCCCTAGCGCTCTTCAAACAAGCCATTATTGCAGATCCTTGGCCGTTCTCTTTTGTTTTCTTGTGAGAAGTTTCTCGGGAAACAGTCAGGTTTTGTCCTTCTTTTCTTGTCTAGTTAATATGGGAAGCGGCGATAAAAATCTGAGGAACTTTCACCTACACCTACCTCATCTTCATCATCATAGCAGCCATGGAAGCAATAAGAAACAAGTGAGAGATGTGCCAAAAGGGTGTCTTGCAATCAAAGTGGGACAAGGAGAAGAGCAACAGAGATTCGTAGTGCCTGTTATTTATTTTAATCACCCCCTGTTCATGCAGTTACTCAAGGAAGCTGAAGAGGAGTACGGGTTCGATCAGAAGGGCACAATCACTATCCCTTGCCATGTGGAGGTGTTTAGATACGTCCAAGGCATGATTGATCGAGAAAGATCTCTTCATCAACATCACCATAATGTTTTGTGTTTTAGGGTTTGAGGTATGATAATTATGCAGTCAAACAGGTCCCAAAGTTGGTTGCTCTTGATGGATTGATCTCCTGGGATCGTGTAAATTCTGAAGTTAGTTTCTTCTTCTTCTTTTTTTCTTTTTCCAACTTCTTTATGTTTCTTGGTGGAACTTTGTTGTTTGGCTGAGGAAGACAGATGTGAAGTCGATGCTAAAGATTGTGCGATAATGACGACAAAGAAACTTGATGTTTTTGCAATTATATTGTTTTCTGCAATTTTCTTTCGGAGATGAAGTACTGGAAAAGAAAAGACAACTAATTTTCTTTTCCTTTTTTCCCTTTACCTTTTATTTTCTTTTCTTTTTCCTCCATTCTAGAGGATGAAAGGTCTGAGAAGGACAATATATTAATGGTAGTGATGGGATCATTAGAGCAACACTGAGAGGGAAAGAATAGACAAAAGACCAACCGTAGTTGGTAGGGCCAATTTTCCTAAAACAAGTTGATTTCTTTTGTGTTTAGGTCAATGGATTCGTTTATGGAGTTTTTAAGTGAATTCGTCTTCACAAGCATACAACGTCTTCTCTAACTATCCGATATAACCTGATTAAAGCTAATAACTTACTGATAGAGTCGACCATGCAACCTTGTTTTCTTCAATAATATCGAGATTATCATTTGATTGGTGTATTAAGTGATCTTCCAGAGGATAAGAAAGAACATGGAAGAACTGTGGAGAGACGACTCTTACTAGTCACAGTTATCGAGAACTGGGAACTATTAACTTTGAAACATATCAGTGAATTTGGCTACTTGGACCGCATTGATGATATAGAAAATGGTAGGGTCAAAGGAACGGAAAAAAGGTTTGGTGGTCTGATATCCACGTACCAACCGCATAAGTTATCGTAGAATGCGTTTCTTTTCGGTTGTAACAAGGTTTTTGTAGTCAGGCAGGTCTTTCTGACATGGAATCGAACAGGAAACTGAAACAAAAACCAGGTTGGACCTCTTTTTCAGGTGGTTGTAAATGAGGTTCATCGGGATTCAGGAATTGCAATTCTCTTCTTCTCTCTGCGATTAAACGTGGATTCTTTGGCAATACCTATGTTACTGTGAAAGGTCTGAGAGAGAGAGAAACTGTATGGAATCAGGACTCAGGAGTGTGTGTGGACCTTTGTGGTGGGACGTGACTGGTCGGGGTGCAGTTAATGCCAATTCTATCGTGTGAATGGTATTCAATAGCTTTTCTATTATTTTGCAAGATTAATTAGTTTTGACAAAGACTGATTTGTAATTTCCTTTTCATTAAACGTCTTTTTGTAAAGTTTGGATTACATGTGACATTGATAGATTTAAACTTGATGTATAACTACTAACATTACCCTCTCAAAGGAATTTCTCACGAACTCGAGTCCCAAGGAAAAAAAATGGTAATCACGTTTAAGAAATTTATTTTTCAACTTTGGTGGATGTTAACGAGATAAGGATGACCTAAAGATTCACTCTTTTTTTCTAGATTGATATTTCAAAAGAGAATTAACAAAACTTTACTACTAAAATATTCAATTTTTTAAAAACTAAACTGAAAATTAAGTCGATAAAACAATTTATTTAATACTTAAAAAGTGTATTAGACCAGTTAAAGATTATATAAAATTTAAAAA
>JAOTAZ010000009.1:21588702-21601960 GCA_025629785.1 Erythroxylum oxycarpum | reverse complement strand
GTAACTCCATCTTGTATTCTTGAGATCACAACCAGTCACAATATGTATAAATATATAAAAGATAACATCACAGGGCACAGAGACTTGCATCACAGCCGTCATAAACATCCTCCTCCATTTGACCTCTCAGCACGCCAGACAAATAGGACCAACCACACCCACCTTTTATCATGCCAGCTCGCTCTTTCTCCAACTTATAGATAAACTCAAAAGTTAAAAACTCAGGTACCAAGATGATCTAAATTTTCGCGAAGATAACATTCCTAGCGATGATTAATGCATTCAGAAGAATACCCTAAATCCGAAGGGGGAAATTGAAGATCAAAGAGTACTTTCCTCCTGAGTTAATGTGATAAAAATAACCAATCCAAGAACGTCAATGAAACATGAAAGAATAAAAAGATCGGAAAGAACTCTTTTGTCAGCTACCAGTTAAGGAGGAGGAAAACCGTTAACCCAAAATGCACATCAAGTGCCCATTTGGTGTTATGAAATGCTAACTCAAAATCTCCCATCATCAAAAGGAGAAATCAAAAAGAAAAGTCGCAGCTACAAAACCTTTTGAACGAAGAACTTGAATGAAAAAAGCAGAAAAAATATACTCACTAACGGAATAAAGTTGGAAACTTGAAATCCATTAAACATCGGGAACTAACGAATAACCCACTTAAGGATTGAGTAAGAACCAAAGAATCAAACAAATGCATATGTGCATTGACACTAAGAAACAAACCCAGAAATAAAAACCGAACCTTTCCACCGAGATAGATCTTCTCCATGTCAAAGGAAACAGAATCGTTCGACTCTGCCATGGTCGCGGCTCCCGAGTAAGTAATGCGCATTAATTGCACCAACCAGCGAAGCCATTTTAAGATCTTCCTCAGAAAGAGGAGACCTGATCTACGCGTCTCAACCGGGATCACAACTAGATCTACACGAGATCTAACAAAGACTACACGCCACAAACCTCTCACAGGAAACCAAAAGCTAAAAATAATCATCAGAAGCAGATATGAACCGGTAGTTGATAATCAGTACTAGATCCAATAATCACAACCACAAGCTAACACAGAAAATCCAATCCTCGGATTTAAAGCTAGCATCTTTCTTAAACAACAACACAAAAATCAATCCGAAACACGCAAAAACAGATGCAGGAAAAAAAATAGATAGACGCATCAAATGGATCTAGATCCAAAATGGGCCACGAGGAAACAAATGAGGACTACCCCGGTAACAAACGAAAGTAACAAAGGACAAGAGAATGATATTATCAAAAAGCAGAGGATAAAGAGAAAATCAAGTTGTTTACTTTGTTGTTGATTCTGAATAGTAGATCTCAAAAGCACACAGATTAGTACTTTTGAGTATTTTAAGCGAACAACCTTGAAACCAGAGGAAGAGCAAAGACAAGATGAGAGCACGAGATTATCATAAACATAGCCCAGAAAGCAGAGGATAAAGAGAAATGTTGTAAACTTCACAAAGAAATAGAAGGTGAACACCGAAAAGTTCAAAGCTTTACCTTAAAAATTGCAGATATCAAAGCTTTACCTTAACCACCTGATTCTCTGTACCATTTAATTTGCTCAACCCTAACAAACGCATGGAGAAATCATTCCCTATCATAAACACTCTGTTTCAGCTAAGAAAAAATTCGTTCAACAAGAGATAATAGAATAGTATTTTATTAATTACAGTTGATTCTGAAAAGATCTGGACACCCTTAACATCCTCAAACGGATTTAAAGATGCTTGTCGAAGATAAATAAGATAAAGGCCAATGGTAAGATCGCTAAAGCTCCAACCCTCGAGGCCAATCTTACTCCGCTGAATACTTGCAATAATCTCCGTAAGAGATCGACTGCTTGCCGGAGTTTTGCTTCCAACTCCATTCCCTGTCGGGAGAGCCCACCAAGAAAGAAGAAAGTAAAAGTAACAAATGGGAAAAGAAGAAAATGAAGATTACAATAGCAGATCGAGCAAAAGAGACGAAAACATTTTCCCTGACGAAATCGAAAGGGAGAGGGTTGTTACCATAGACAATGAGAAGCACCCACGCTACACTATCAGATCTGAAGAGACAAACACCCATGCTCCACACGAGAGAATCCGACAACATACAGCGCAAAAACTACCGCTTTGTCTGTAGGACATAAATCACAAACTTTCATTCTAACATATCAACGGCAACAACTACCGCCTCCACTCCACAACCGGACCAGACCAGACCAAACGGGTAACGGGCTTAATGGTTGCCAAATGTACAGCTTACAGGCAGCCCATGGGCTTCATAATTGTACCAAACACACACACCTGTATAATGGATTTCTGTCTGTGACTTCTGTGTAATTAATTATATAACACAGCTATTAAAAAGACTTTCAAAAAAAAACACTGCTATTAAAAATAAACTTTCTTATAGAAAAAAGAATTTACGAAAAATACCCCAAAGCGGAGGTTCGGATTCTCAAACTTACGTATCTAATTGTCCACGTGTTACGTAGACTTGTAACGGAGGAATAAACACAACACTGCTGGACTCTCTATCATGTATATGGTATGGGCTTAACTCAACCAAACTAATACATTATATGACTCTCGTCATCCATGACATGGTAATGCTTTCAAACCATAATCATACACTTTGTTATTTCCTGCGGCTGAGATTCAATCCCTTTAACAAGGTATACGATACACTTGCCCTTGATTTCATTGAACTGGGCCTTTGACAGATTAATTTCCCCCGAGTTACCTACCCTTCCAGTTTCATAGCAGCAACCGATTCAATACGTGTAATATTGAAAATTTTGAATTGACTAATTTTTTAGTTTGATTTAATTCAATATTTTTTAAAAATGATAAGTTTATTAATTAATTATTCTTCTTTTTTAATTAAACTTTAAAATTTTATTATAATATTTTTAATTATTTCTCAAAATTTTTAATTGTATTATGTTGATTTACCAAGGTTTAATATGTCACAAGTTTAAAGCTCTGAAAATATTGTATATAATTCAAATGACTGGGGAAGAAATCTAAATGTAGTTATTTTGATAGAATTTGAGTAGTTCTAAATTCATGGTAGTTGAATTTTAAATAAAACAAGAAAATATTAACTAATCAAACTCTTACAAACTAACAAAGAAAAGTTTCTATTGCCTAGAACTGCAGGTAGTTTCTTGAACATGCTACTTTTTTTAATCTCTCATACTCTAAATCATCTTCATATTCAGATGAGAAAACCTACGTGACGATTGAATTAGAGTGATTAATGAGGCTCTAATTCTCATTGGATTGCTAGGGTACCCTAATAGATCACTCAACAATTATTATCAGATGGCCAATCAGAGTTATAATCGACCTGAAGAACTCCCTGTTGTGCCTGTTATCCAAGAAAGAAAAGGGAGGATGAGCATTTTAGAAGTTAAAACAAGAAATGCCATGCATGCAAAACCTGCCAGGATTTGGAAAGTAGAATGCGGTTAATTAGTACTAAGGAAACCAACCTCCATGACGAGTAGTCCTTGTAAAATGTCATTCTGATCAAACTGTTGAACGTGAAGAGAATGGTCGTAGATCAACTGAGAGTTAGAATCATCATTCATCTCACAAGAAACCATTGGCAGGTTCTGCGAATGATAGACAACATTTTCCGGTTTTACATATTCATGTTCTTTGTTAATTGAACCAACACAGAATGGAGACACGAGACTCCAGGATTGAGCAACGCCACAGCTATCATTAATAGAAAAATCTGTTACGGGAGTTTCTGAATAGTAATTTGCATCTTTCACTGCTGAATAGAGAAGGTTCCTTTGATCATTAAAAGGCGCTGCCATACTAGAGGTTGCACCTAGTGCAACAGGACCATTTGCTTGTGGCGAAGTTAGACTGTGCACTGGACTAAGGTAACTTTGTGTGGCTCGCATTTGGGCATTGAACCTATTTGCTGAAGAAGATTGATCATAACCTGCCATTCTGAGAGGTCCTGAAGATGCCAAACGTTCATAATTATGTAGTTGAAATTCTTCCATGTTACGCAGATACTTGCGATACTTCTGAATACATGTACAGTTGTAGTAGTCAGTAAATTTAGCATCAGAAGAAATTGAAATGGAAAAAATAAACCAAAAAGGAAAAAAGGAACTCCCAATATAAAACAGAAGACCTGAAGATGACTTGCGACATTTTCTCGAGTTATAAGGGGAACGTTCATTCTTTGCATCATTTCCAAAATTTTGGCCGGAACAGCATCTACATTCCAAAAACAGATATCAATCCTATGCTCTTTATCAAACTTAGGGCACTTTTAGATTAACAAACGACATGATTTTTGTTCGCTATTTTGGATCGAGGAATCAGCAAAGAAAAAAAACAAAATCTTAGAAAGAGTCGTACTCTCAGGGCCAAGACGCTTGAAAGCTTCGACAAACTTCTCGTGGAGTTCTTTAGTCCAAACCAAACGCTTTTTTCCCTTGGCAGCCCCATCTGAGCCTGAGTGATCAAGTTCGTCTTCATCATCTCTTCTTCTTTTCAAAACTCTACCAATTTCTCCAGTTCTGGAGAACACAGCATTGGCAATGTCAGATTTTGAAGGATTCAATTCAGCTTCTTCATCTCTTTGCAGCCTCTTCAATTCCATGGAAGCGTTCATTCTCTTGCGACAAACATGCTGCCACAAAAATTTAACGTCATCCATCCTAACAGGCTTGATCAGATAATCGCAAGCACCGTGGACCACCCCCTTGAACACGGCGTTAAATTCCTCATCCGATGACATTACTGGTATTGTAAGTTACAGAATTAGTGTGCATATATAGTTGACTGCTTTAAATCATTATTCACGAACGGTTTCAAGAATCTGTATATGTGTATACTTACTGACGACTGGCACTTCCATCTCTAACCCAATGATCTCCAGGAGCTCAAGTCCGTCCATGTCGGGCATATGCAAATCACTAACAACGAGATCAATCCTGTTCTTGTCCTTTCGTAGTATTGATAAAGCATCACTTGCAAGTCCACATTTTGTAACTGAAATTTCATTAGCCACATGTTTTTAATATGATAGAATATTTATATTCTTTAACTACCATGGATCCGCAAAATAAAAACACAAAACACAATGAAAAGGTGAGAACTTTGCAACGTTAAATCGCGCGTCAAAAAATATTGGGCTTGCGAAAAGGAACGAAACATGATTATTAAATGGAGTAGGTAAGCAGAGCACCTTCGTATCGACAAACTCGGAACATCCTTTCCAATATCGCAAGACAAGTCCGATCATCATCAACAAGAAGAACCTTCAAGACTTTGGAAAACACGTCAGATAAACACTTGCATTCGCTCTTTTCTCTGGTACCAATGACATGTTGACGTTCTTGGAAATGAGCATTCATCTCTCACAGAAGGCAGCGGAACGGAATCAAAAGCGAGAAAACAAAAGAAAACGAAGACTCAAGTCCTGGATAGTGAATTCCAGGAAGATTCATACGGTAATCCACGAATCCTAGTTTTGTGACTTGTGTCAAGTCATTGGAAATACTCTACATAACTAAAAACTCCTAGTATATCTGCTTAGGTTTTTGAACAGTTAAATATCTCTGAGCATAGTTTTGTTAATTATCAGGGGTCAGGATTAGGTGTGGATTCATCCACAGTAAGCATGATGCAAATATAGACCGTGGCCCTTGGGAAGAACTTTAGTTGTGACTTCGGTAGTACTTAAACGGCTGTTTAATCTTGGAAGAAGTAGAAAAGTTAATCATGTGATTAGTCTCTGATTTCGTCAATTAAGCTGCACGACACCGTGTTACCTTTGTACTTGTGTTTGAAATCTCAATCTTGTAATCTGGTTTGTTTTTTTGAACGCGCTATCCTGATGATAGACAACAAGAATTTGACTTGGTCTTTAAACCTGGATAAGGACAGAGAGCAGCTAAAAAACGAAGGGTGACAATTAAAACATCACGTAGAAAGCTTGGAGTAGAACGACGGAGCACCACTGGAGAACGTCAGAGGACCAAATTATGAAAAAATTATTTAAATATAAGGAGCTGTCCTTTTCCGTATGCTTATATATTACTTTTCGGTTTCTAGTACATCAGGAAATTGTTTGGAGAAAGTCGGAAGAAGAAATCGAACTGTATGTATTTTTTAAAGAAAGGGTTGAATTCAAACATTGTAGATAGCATTAGTGCATTTCTGAAATCGTGACGAGAGTTTGGCCGGAAAGTGTGAAAGGAATAAAATTTGTGGCACATCTAAGCGAATCCACTCGAGAAACATGAGCAACTGTTCTATGGGTTGAAGAGTTCGACAACAATTTCTTTTATCCACGCTTGCTAAAGGTGTTCCATTCGTCCTTCCATTATTCATATTATTTGATTACTTTATATGGTGGCAATACTCGCTGTCACTACTAACAAACGGCAGGTTCTTTTCCATCTCCTAATTGTACAACTACTAGACATTTCTAGTACGACGAAAAGCGAAATGAAGTCTTATCGGACATGTTGAATTTGAGAAGTCTAATCTTATGTTTTGACTCCACCAACACAAAGTTTTTGCTAGTACGATTCAATACAGCAAAGGTGATTCTTAGTGAAGTGCACTTTTAACTCAATTGACGAGACACGGCTCAGTTTCCTGCTCCTTATTGCCAAATTGGTACTTGGTTGTCTCAAGTAACGCTCTGCCTACAAGTGAAGACCGAAATGGCGTACTCTTTTGTTTCCTCCGTGTAGGTTACAACTTTTACTTAAGAAGTCCATGTACTCCCAAGACACAGAAATACGCAAATTTACAGCAATTCCAAGGACGGAGCAAACATGATAAGAGACCAAATTGCTTCATTGAGACAGCATATTGTCCTCCACATTTCCTTCCCATTGACTAGTTAGGGGTTCGATAATAAACACAAAATTTTAAGGAAAAGAAAAGAAAGGAAAAAGTATAAGGAAATTGAAAATTTGCCTGCACAACCTCAAAATATACTTTTTAACTAAACGACATATCACTTATGCACATTTTTCTGTACCCCATCCCTAAAAAAGAAAGAAACCCCCACATTCTCCAAATGCCACAAATTTCTTCCCAAGGTAAAAAATTAAGCAAAAAGGCACTATAATTCAATCTAGACAATTAATTAATGGTGTCTTGTATTTGAGCTACGCAGGGTCAGGCCATGCAAGAATTTTGTGTATCCAAGAAAACTAAGCTTTCCATCCGAATTTCTAATCCACTCTTTGATGGCTGAATAAACTGAAGGGCCAACGTTCAACTCCTGCAGTAATGAGAGAGGTGCAATGAGGTTTAAACAGCAAACAAGTAAGAGGCAGAACTAGAGAAAACTAGTGCATACCCTTGCCAACTCTTCAACCGAGATAACACGATTACCCTCGCGTTCAAAATGTTCAAAGCCAGTTGAGGCAATTTGCTCCCATCCCTCGAGAGCCTCTAATTGATGGGTACTGATTGCAGCCGCACAAAATTCATCAAAGTACATCTTCCGGTAAGCAAGGGATTCCATCTGTAAAGGAGATAAAACACAACAGAACTAGAAAATCACATCTAAAACAAGGTGAAACACAAAGAATACACACGAAAACTAATAGGTCAGGATAGATTGATTCATTTCACAATCATATGTTAAAAGAAAACTAGAAACAGAGAATGAAAGAAAATTTCAAAATGCACAAAAATTGAAATATTGCTTTCTGATTTTTAAATGGTCTGATTTTAGAAATCATTTGATGACATACGAGATTAAGAATTTCTGGAACCCTTGACTCCCTCATTGCATCAGTTGCATTCCTCACCAGTGCCTGCAATTCAAGGAAATTAAAACCATAAACACAAACAATAAAAAAAAGTAACATAGATTAACAGCTTGCAGAATATTGCTAATTACCATCCTGAAATTATCATGTGTTACGCTCCCGTCTCTGTTTGGCTCCAGCAATGCAAATTGAGCTCTTAAATACACAAGCTCATCCTCAGTTAAAGCTTTTGAAAGAGCCTAACAGTGAAAGAAAGGAAAAAGGATAAGTGAGATAAAATCTTTGTAACTTATCTCTAATTAAATGATTATGAACATATTAACAACCTATGGATAAAAGCATGTTCAATGATTTGCACATATAATAGCAACTATAACTCAATCTCTGTTAATAGACCACAAATATAAAACCACATCAGTAAGGAAGAACACTCCATTCTTTTTTGTTCCTGTAAGTTTTGTGATTAGTAATTTTCTTGGTAAGAGTTGTTAAATAAGTCAAAGAAATCGTCTATGTAGCTCACCAAAGCTAACCAGTTACAATTTATGCTAGACTTCTTTTCAAAGGCACTTTACATATCAAATCATCCCTCACTTCTAGAAATTGATCTACGGGTTTGATCAAACTAGCATGCATCAAAAAGGCTATTAGAAATACAAATCATACCCGACTTGATAGTTCAACATTTAACTTCATTGCAAGACAGTGATATATTAAGATTCAGATTAGAAGAATATTGACTATGCTTATCCCAAAGGTAATAAAAACCTTGATGCAAAAAATCGACATTAGTTTTCACCAGTTTGGAAGAGAAAATGAAAACTCTTGATGTGTCACATTAGCAAATTATAAGAGCTATATAAGTATTAGCAATAGTTGGATGCCTATTGTTCACAGAAGATGTAAATTAGTGCACCAAAATAATAACTAAAATCATATACATTTAAATTTGATATGCGTAACATAATAACTTGAAAATCAAAGAAAAGGAGCATTCTGAAGAAATTGATAATAGAAGTCAGTATTATGGAAAGAGTACCTTCAGTGCTGCACGTTTGAAAGGTGTAGCATGTAGGTATGCCTTCACAAGCTTATAAATCAATATATCTAAAGGTATAGAACGACTATCATTCCGCAACCATGGGTGATCTGACATCATATTATTCTAATTAGTTCAAAAGCATGGGAAGCAAAAACATAAGTATGTGAGTGACCTAACAACACAAACATCTGCATTGTCAGAAAATAGGGGCTCTTTAGGTCCAGCCTATGAAAGAATTTAAGTAAAATTTCACTGGATAGAAACGGGAGACAGTGAAATAGAAAAGATGAAAGAGTTATTAGTTAGCATCAGGGTAGCACTGTTTGACCTACTACATGGACACAAGTTTTACTTACTAAGGGCTTGGACGGCAGTCATTCTTTTCCGGAAATCCTTATTCAGGAGTCTCTTCACAAAGTCTTTTGCTTCTGGAGTTACAGAAGGCCAAGGTAAATCATCAAAATTTGGTTCAGATCTCAGCACTGCACGAAAAATTCCCGATTCAGTCCGTGCCCAGAAAGGTCGGCTTCCACATAATAGTATATAACTGATAACACCAATGCTCCAAATATCTGCCTCCAGGCTGTAAGATCTATGAAGGACCTCTGGTGCAACATAGTATGCACTTCCAACTATATCATTAAGTCTTTCATCTGCACGTGTTACACGTCAGCAAAACACCAAAATATTCAGTTGGAGTAAATGGTAAAAGAGTACAAGATATAGAACAGGATCGCAGTTCAAAGTTTGGAACTGTCTGTAAAACCTTTTACCGTTACCTGGTCTGATAAAGTCAGAAAGACCAAAGTCAATAAGCTTCATGTCAGCATCTTCACTTCCAGAACTGAAAAGAAAATTCTGTCAAAGAAAAAGAAGATAAAATCATTAACAAGTGACTGCAAAGGGGTAAGTATGGATGAGAAGAAAATAACAATCAGCTACTCAGGAATTTAAAATTAAATGCAGTATTTGATGAAACAATCAACCATCAAGTTTTAGGAGGAAACCTCTGGCTTTAAGTCACGATGTACAACGCCTTGAAGATGACAAAATGAAACCACAGACAAAATCTGCACAACTATAGCTTTTGCATCTTCTTCTGTATATCGTCCACCTCTGCAGCAAAGAATAATCTTGTATTAGCATCATGTCATCCGAGAAACATTAATAGCCATGGAACAGATGTTTTCTCAATCTTGTGTATTTCAGTATATGTTGATGGCGTTAACCATACAAGTTAAAAGTCAGAGGTCAAGGGAACTTGAGAAATTCCATCAATTTTTACCTTGCTAGAATTCTGTCCAATAGCTCCCCACCTTCACACAACCTGAAAGAAATAGTGAAGGAAAGTCAACTCAAACCAATATGAATAAGATGTCACAATTGTGAAACAATAATATTAAAGGTTGAAGTTTCCTGTCTGATAGGACATTTGACGTGTTATTACAGATAAAAGGGAGGGAACAGCCAGCTTGCGATACAGTAAATTCGAGGTGACAAGGAGAACACAATGAATACAAACATATCATCTAGTGCCTAGAAAGAGGGTTGACAAAGAAGGTAAGAAAAGACGTACTCCATAACAATGTACACATTATTCGCATCCTCACACGCATCATAATATTTGACCAGATGCTTATGTCCTGATAATGCTCTCAGTATTTTCACCTCCCTACGAACATCTTCAATTGCTATTGCTGTTGTCATCTGCAAAATCGATGAAGTAAGAACACAATTATACGAAAGATTCCAACTCAATGGCTGGTATTTAGAGATTACACATACAAATACTAAAGATAAATGGTAAGATCCGCATTATAAGCTTCTTTAATATATTGTAGCAGACATAGATTCATGTCTGAAATAAAAGGAAATAATATGTTTAGTGAGAGATCCAGGAACTACGTGTTTGGCACAGAACCAATGCATACAAGGCAAGATTATTAATAGGAAAATGCCACAACTTCTCCAATCATGTGTTTGTTTTATGTGCGGGTACGCATGCTTCATGTAATCCAGGTCCTTACAAGAGGAAACACAAAAACATAAGAAGAACAAATCATGAGAAGCCCCCGGGGTCTAAACCCTGGCACAAGCTCAAAATGACTTGATTAGGCAACCACCTTATTGCTATATGATTACCAAATTGTTTCTTCAGAGTTCATGATTCTTTTCATAACCAGCAGCATCACATTTCTTGCTGATATAGAGGTCGAAAAATCATTATGTTGCCTAAAAAGATCATAAATTTGGAAACATGATTATATGATTTATACCTGCCAACATGTTCTGTTCTAATAAAAGAACCATATTAGTAATCATGTGACCCACGTTCACACAGAATCATGAAAATCGGCATAACCTGCCTTCAGCTACACATTGGGAATGTTTCAATGTGGCTTCACGCATCTATCAATTTGAGATAAGAATGTCCAACTCATTAATTGTACAATTATTTGATACTGACTACTGTATCCACCTTCCCTAATATTAATGATCATAATTGCATCATTCTTTCTTTGCCGTCAAAGTCCATCCATGCGTGAATGTACACGTTGCATGTAAACTGGGATACTTCAGATTCCTCTCAGATCTCCAGCATCTTTGTCGGATACCGACAAGCACAGAGTTGATGATCTCTATGCTTCTAAGAATATTTATGGACAATGTATTTCCTTAGAAGCAACATAACAACTAAGGTTAATACCATTTATCCCAGACGAGAAGGAAGCTCACTCAGTGTGATTTATTGCATCACCAGCATCAACAGACAACATAGTTTCAACTTCCAATAACAGTTACTCTAAGACAACCAATTATCAAGTTAAAAAAACCAACCCTATCAATTGATTAATTAGGACAGAAACATTTCCTCGATTCACCTTTCAACTAATTCCAAGTCAATCCACCTAAACAAGAAGCTAATGAGCTTGGAAGCAATATATACTTCACCAACAGCGAACTACTGAGTGCAAAGTGAAAAGCTTTTTCCATTAGAATCTAAACTAGGAGGACAAAAGTAAATATCAAATTGTAGCCAAAAAACTATCAAAACCACACAAACACATAACAAAATGAGCTATAAATAATCAAAACGACTAAGAGAAGCATTGTTACCTTAGCTTTGGAAATGATCTTCACTGCAACTTGCTGATCCTTGAACTCACCTTTCTTCACTTTCGCAGAGCACGTATGACCAAAATGCCCTCTCCCTACCTCTTTTCCGAGCTCGTACTTAGCTCCAAAGTTCTTACTATAACCGAAGCTCTTGTCTAGCGACTGTTGTTGCTCCGGCTCCGCGCCTCCGTGCTCCGGAATTGGCCCCTCCTTCGGCTTACCGCCACCAAGCCGCTTGGCAAGCGAAGCGGCTATGTGCTTCGCCGGAGACGGCGGTGGAAACGGCCGTCGGAAGAACCTCCTGGGTGTGGAAGCCCTCGCCGGAGATGGCGTCACGCCTCCGGGAAGCGGACTGGAGGAGGAGACGCCGTGAGGATATGGACTGGGCAAGGGGCTGGGGTAAGAAGTCCGACCAGGAGTGTTCTTAACTGACGGAACTGCGCCGTTATGCGGCGTTGACGGAAGAAATGCCGCTTGGTTGCGTTCGGCGGAAGCGACGATGGTGGTTATGCCGTCATTTTCGTTAGTTGGATTCGTCTTACCGTAACACTGGCCCATATCTACAAAAGAAAATACTCCTGGTGCTCCTCTGTATCTGATCAGCACTCAGTCAAAGTGCAGGCATCTGACGGCGCGTAGAATATCTCCCCCACGGATCTGATTTTATCACCGGAGAGAAAACAAATAAGGAAGAGAGAGAGAGATCTAAGTAAAGAAAACGTTAAAACAAGAGAATGAAAAGAAAGAATCGAGTCAGAGAGAAAGAGATAGAGAGTGTTTATGTCAAGGTAGAGACAGAGAACAAAAACAACAGAAAAAGTATAAGCAGCAACGCATCACACATCCAGTGAGAAAGTCGTGTACCGTTAGATTTGCAGCATCAGCATATCGGAAGGTGAAATCGGCCCCGAGACTTCTGAAGCTGTATAATCGCAGGGCTCCTTTTGTCTCCCCAACTTGAGAAAGATCCAAAATATTTTGGCTAAACTATGCCATTAAACACCTGAGTGTAGACCAGTCGTTTGTCTCTCTCTCCTTTGTTTATGACTATTTTCTATAATCTTTTTTTATTTCTCGCTCTTTTTCTCTGGCGTGTGTACATTAAACCAACCAAGCTCGGCTGCTTTCGGTTTTGTTTGTCTTTTGCGACCTTTCCTCTCTAAATTATACCATCACAGGGATATTTGAGTTAAGTAACAAAAGCCCATTCCGTAATCCCTACTGCTCGAGCAGCGAAATGTTCGGGTTTCGTATTTACTAGAACGCCCTTCTCTAACACGTTTCCCGTTTCCGTTTAAATTCTTTTATAACGATA
>JAOTAZ010000009.1:21503648-21514952 GCA_025629785.1 Erythroxylum oxycarpum | reverse complement strand
GCCTCCATCCTGTGTGCGTATGGGGCTTAGCACCCTCAGGTTTGATTTGTGGGGGTTGCTTCCAACGGTATTGTAACCCGTGAATAACTGGCCATTTGTTTTGGAATGTTGGGTGCTGTGTGCCTCGCGAAATGTGGGGCTCAACATCCCTAACCTGGGTGGCAACCGTCGGTGCCAAGGTTCGTAAATAGCCATGTTTTCTAATAAACAAAATGGAGAGTTTTCAGACAGTTTTCACCGTGGGAATGGGTTATGACTTCTCCTGTATGATTTCCATATGTTGTATTCATTTATCGTTGTATCTAAATGTCATTGTTCCTCTGCAACTTCTACATGAGTGATTTATTTATATTTAAATGAATAGTCTATAGAGTGAAATAAAGAGGCATCAGCCAAGGCAGCAATTCCTAAGAAGCCCTAGTAGCAGTAGAATATTCGCAGCGTAGCAGACAAAAAGGTCCCAATGAACTTCTGCCATATACTTTTCAGACAATATTGAGGGAGATAAAGCAGCGATTCACTTATAAGTACTAACTCAAAAAGTAACAAAAGAACAAAGTCCATAAAATCAGCACTCGTCCTGAGAATCAGGTCTCATTGGTTCGACATTACTGACAATCAGAACACTTCCTAAACCTAGGACTTCACATGAACGAATTCCACAAGCATGGGGTAAATATTACCAGGGGGTAGAGAGGTAGGACAAGTCCTATTTAGTAAAAGTTCCAGTTTTTTTTAACATAAATTGTACTAATCAGTATAAATTTGTATTATTCAATGTCCTACTGAAAAAAGGAGAAGCATGAGGTGAAACTGGCAGGGTAAGTGTATGAAAGGCACATGGCCACATGTGTGACCCTATACACAATATAAAAGTTATGAAAAAGGGCACCATGGCACCAGTGAGCTTTTTGTTTTTTTAAGTTCGATTCATTTTAACGTTAAATCCGAAAGTTGAAGTTGCTATGAGTTTTTTTTTGTTCTTTAAATGTTAAATATATTCAGAAAGTGTGGCAATGGCAACTCATTGGCTCCATTGGCTCCAACTCCAACGCAGCACTAGTATTTGCTATAACTTGAGTTTACAAACTGTTTCACTGGTTCTGTTCTGTGCATTATAACCATTTCACTCAAAGATCATCAACATGAGATTTGTGTCACCAGCAGCTTTTTCCTAACAGCGTCGAAATGGCTTCTGTGCTGTGCTCTGAGTTTCTTGATCAAGGTAATCTGACCAGCTTTCGGCTTCTTTTCTTCTCCTTTTTACTCCTGTTCTCCTCAATTTTCTATTTCTTTTGTTTGTGAGTTTGGTGTTACATAGCTATCTGGGCCTTTACCCTCAGCTTCTGCAACTCAACTTCTTCAAGTAGAACTACTATGAGTTTCCCATTAATTGGATGATATTCTCTTCCACTACTCTCAACTTTTAACTCCCAGAGATTTTGTTTTTCTTGACATCCTCAACTTCTGGAAATTTATTCCTAGTTGTAAGCCCTGGGAAACCAAAAGTCTGTCTCTCTGTTCAACAAAAATCATGGATAATGCTGTTTCCCAAGATTTTTCAAGTCCTATGACCACATTCAACAATGAACATGGCACAATTTCGATCATTAAGAATCAAAATCACAGTAGTTTTGAACTCGATGAGGGTCCTCATCAGCCACCAATTCCAGCAAATGCACACTGTCCAAGTACTGAATTAGCAACTTCTTATCTCTCAAGCTCAGATGGAGACTCTTTAGACAGTACTGACTTCTCCAATGCCGTTCTCAAGTACATAAGTGATATGCTCATGGAAGAAGACTTAGAGGGCGAGGCCCCCAATTTGCAGGATCACTTGGCCCTCCAAGCCGCTGAGAAATCATTCTATGACGTCCTGGGACAGGAGTACCCAAAGTCAAGTGAATCTCTTTGCTTTGCACAAAGCAATCAGAGTGTATTAGATGGCAGTTCGGTTTGGAGTTCCATAGATTATAGCAGCGACACTACAGCCATCAATTTGGTTGAATCTATGTGGATTTTTGATCATAGTGAACTCAAACCCTCTTGTACAGAGAACTCATTTGTGGTTTCTTTCGAAAATCATGAACTGGATTCATGCACCGAGTCACTTTCATTTTGTAATTCTTTGATTCCAGTTCTTAATCATGAAAAGGACAATAGGAACAAAAGTAATTCAACGGAAAGTACACGCCGTCATCGAAAAACCATTGAATACTCTGAAGGGAGAAGCAACAAGCAGTCTGCAGTTTCAATTGAAGAACCTGAGGAATCTGAGATTTTAGATACCATATTGCTCTATCAGAACGAGTCAGAAACATGCACTCGTCAGAATGCATCAAAAAATGAAGTAAGTGTAAAGTCAAATAAGCATACAAAAGGGTGTGATGGTCGAACAGCTCGCTCAAAGAAGAGGGGTAAGAAAAGGGATCTGGTAGATTTGTGGACACTCCTATCTCAATGTGCAGAAGCTGTAGCTGGAAATGACCAAAAGGCCACAACAGAGCTTGTAAGGCAGATTAGGCAACACTCTTCTCCTTATGGTGATGGAAACCAAAGGTTGGCTCATTATTTTGCCAATGGACTTGAGGCGAGGCTGGCTGGCACGGGGACGCCTGGGTACACACCACATATAAGCAGCAGGATATCAGCTGCAGATCTCCTAAGAGCTTACCAAGTTTTTGTGACAGCATGTCCCTTCAAGAGAATGTCAGATTTCTTTGCAGAACAACATATTGTTAAACTAGCAGCGAAAGCAAGCAGGATCCACATTATTGATTTTGGCATTCGACATGGCTTTCAGTGGCCTTCCCTCATTGAAAATCTCTCAACACGATCTGGAGGACCTCCAAAGTTGCGGATTACAGGAATTGAGTTTCCTCAACCAGGTTTTCGGCCTGCAGAAAGGGTTGACGAGACAGGTCGCCGTCTCAGGAAGTTCTGTCAGAAGTTCAATATCCCATTTGAATATTATGGTATAGCTAAGAGATGGGAAACTATACGGTACGAAGATCTAAAGATTGATAGAAGTGAGATAACTGTCATTAACTGTTTGTACAAGTTAAAGACTCTTCCTGATGACACCATGACAATGAACAGCGCTAGAGACGCTGTTTTAAAGCTGATGCGAAGAATTAACCCTGATATTTTTATCCACGGGGTGGTAAATGGAACTTACAATGCACCCTTCTTCCTCACTCGCTTTAGGGACGCATACTACCACTTCTCAGCGATGTTTGACATGATTGATGCTACTATTCCCAGGGAAGATCAAGAGAGATTACTGATTGAGCAAGAAGTATGGGGCACGTATGCTACAAATGTCATAGCCTGCGAAGGTGGGGAGAGGCTAGAAAGGCCCGAGTCTTACAAGCAATGGCGAGTTCGACACCAGAGGGCTGGGTTCAAGCAACTTCCACTTGATCAGGAGATCTTAAAGAAAATGAGAACCAAAGTGAAATCGAACTACAATGACAACTTTGTTATAGATGAGGACGGTCAATGGATGCTTCAGGGGTGGAAGGGACGAATAATCTATGCATTATCAGCTTTGGTACCTTTTGAGAAGTAGCATATTTGCTTAGAAGTAGAATATTATTGGTGTCTTGGGGTCTTAAAGCATTCATATTTCGATGAATGTAGCGTGTAACCTTTCTATATAATCGAGGAAGCATGACTCACATGTTGATGTTTGTAAATGGTCATGCTCCCTACAGTTGTTTATATAGTACTTGGAGTTCATAATTTACCGCTTGTCAGCTCATACAGTTGCTCTGTAAATGGCATTTCTTCAAAATCACAAAATTATGACATCCAGCACATCTGTGAAATGCGTATACCAATCCAAGAGAAAAGGCTAAATTGTAGAAGCTTGTTTGGGGACAGATTCAGAAAGGTATTGTTGGTACAGAGTTTCAGGAAAAATGACAACTTGAAGGGTTTAGTAATTATAAGATGATTCATTGGTCAAGCTTTTAAGTCGAGCGACCGTGGTCTGAATTAAAAAGAAATGGCATTGACATACGACACAGGACAAGTTTTACCCAAAACCCACGATTCTGTTTGATGATTCCAGATCATTTTTTTTGTTGGTTACAATGAATAGAAACGAAAACTATCGGATAAACGAAATATCATAGGCATCAGCTTAAACAATTAAGGACAGGGCGTTTGGAATATCCTCCCAAACCTAAAAATTAGAAGCAATGTCATGACCTAATTTAGCCAAACAATCTGCTGCAAAATTACCTTCACGAAACACATGTCTAATAGAGCAACTCCAATCTTTAGCAAGTAAGGCTTAAATATCCACAACCAAAACAGACAGGGGATGTGAAAAGGTAACACCACAAGTCACCATCCACACCACCTCCATGCTATCAGATTCTACAAGAACTTGTCGAAAATCGTGATCTCACGCAAAAATCAAACCATCGCGAATGGACCATAGCTCCCCCACTAAGATAGTTGAAACACCAACTCTAAACGAATATCCCCCGAGCCAACGGCCAAAGGAATCATGCAATTCCCCTTTCATTCTAGCATAGACGATTATTTGTTAGGTGGTCCAAAAGTTTCACCATGACACCTTTTCCATAACCTGTGCTTTCACAACAACCAATTTATCCTTGTCTTCCTCTTCAGTCAACAATAAATTTGTTTTAGTCTTCTTCAGGCATTCTCTTACATAATGTGGTCCATTACGAATGCAACAAGTGGTATTTGATTGGGCTGAATGTTAAAAAGGTTGGTCATTCTTACTTTCTTCAATTGCTCACCCGAATGTTTTCTATTGTTGTTGGATTCCATTCTTGGTCCAAGATTAAAGTCTTATCAAAATTAAAGAATAATCTTTCTTTAGAATGTTGCGTGTGTCCAATATTAGAAAACTAAATACTTTTAGGTATTGGTAGACTTTTCCACAATGTCACAACTTATATAGATTATAAGATAAAATTGTATATATGCATTATTTATTAATATTATTTATGGATGTTAACTTATTTTCACTAATAAAAGGATTAGTTTGAAAAAAAATCCTTTTTCCTCTGTCTCTAATCTCAAAATCTTAGTTATAACATGATGATATTAATTAAATTTTGAATTTTAAACTAATATCTTTTATATGCTATTTAAAAAAATATTTGTTTAATAACTGCTCTTTAACAATTAAAAGCTTAACTAATCCATCACTTGTGTTTTGTGTCTATCATCTCCCACTTACATATGATGGATTTAGTTAATTGAAATTCTATCATTCGCATACTCGTCTAATAACCAATGTGACCAATATACAAAAAAGTTAATTATTATACATTTGAAAGGAATATATGACATCTCAATTAACAAATCGGCTTATGAGTAGATTTAGTATGTTATACCTTAGGTCATAGCTCATATTCTCATTCTTCTTTGATCTCATTTACTTCACCGTATCATGATTATATTCAATTCTTTTACTAAGAGATAATGGCCACCTTTAAATACTATTTTTCCTATGAATTATTAATCATAATGACCTTCTTTTATTCTAAATTTTCTTAAATTAAACTTAATTTGTTTTCCTTGAATTGTTCCATAAGATCATATCACGCACGATCTTTTGGTAATATTCTAAATAGTAAACCTTAAATTTAATTCTTAAGAATTAGATAAGAGTCATAAAGGTATACTATGATACTTATTTTACCTCTGGGTCTCACAGGATCTAAGTTGAGATCTTATGATTTACATTGATCTCTTTTCATGTTCATTTTTGTACAAATGGTAAGAGTAAGGTGCTAAGGTATTAAATATTTTTTATTTAGAGTGCATGTCTTTTATTCATAAACTACTATATAGATGCTAGTTTGAACATACTTAATGTTTAACTAGAGTTCACTTGTCTACTCCAAATTTTATCTTTTAAAATGCTCATTTGACAACTTGAAATAAATATAGTGACCATTTAATCAGTTCAAACCAATTTCCTTTTGGTTTTTTTATATGAGGTAGCATTTATGGTGTAAGGTTATACACTTCTTGCTCTCCATGATCACCTAGATTACAAACTTTAAACATGTCTCATCTCTAGTTATGATGAATACTGGAGGCAATTCCTTAAGTAAGGAGGCCAATCTCTTTTCTTTATGATATAATCTTTGATTCATATATAAAATATTTCGCGCAAATAAAATATACTTTGGAATCAAGTGTTACATAATATTATCATATAATAAACAATATAACACATATTTTTTATTTAGCATAACGATATACTAAATGAACATACATATAGCAATATTTATTAATTATATTTCAATATATATTCAATCATCTTTTTTTAAAAAGGAAAATGGAGTTTACATAATATAAGAAGAATACATAATATAGACAATGTTAATGGTTGGACCCTTTACTCACCCTGCCTAACTATGTTGGAAAAGGATTACATGGTAGTTAAAACAGAGAATTAAATAAACATTTATATAGTTGTTAAAGGATGAGAACATGTCTGATGTGACATGTTGGTGTAGATTCTTGACAATTAGTTGATTCTATACAATCATCTTGACTTGAAATGCCTAATATATGTCTCTCACGAAATTTTTTTGTCACCTTATCATGTGTAAATATATAGTTCATCTTCACTTCCGCTTATGCAACTATATCTTTCACATAATTGTGCTTGATATGTATATATTTGTTTTTACAATGAAATTTATGATTTTTCGTATAAGCGATTGTTGCTTGATTGCTATAATACTAAATTGGTCTCACCTTTAGTAACTCACAAATGAACCAAGGATCGGCAAAGTCAATCAATTTCTTATATTGCAATTAAAAATGTTATAAATTGAGATTTAATTATGAATAAAACAAAAAATGAATTTTCTATTTTTTTCCATAATATTGTACCATGGTTGAGTAAGAAAACAAATCCAAAAGTGTATTTTCTCTCATCTAAATCTCCTTCTAAATCATCATTATTATAACCTTATATACATAGATAGTTTTCTTGATAACACAATGTAAATTCAATAGTACCTTTTAGATACCTCAATATTCTCTTTATTTCTTTCCTATGTGCTTTCCTAGATTTAATTGATATATGCCCATCATTCTAATAATGTAACAAGTACCTAACTTTGTACAGAGATGATGAACACAAATTCTTACTGAAACCTTGTCTTAGCTACAGGATTATCAAAGGGTTTTCAATCTTGCACACAAAATTGTTCTAAAATCTTTTGAATATTAGGTGATTGAAAAAGTTACATTAATTCTTTTAAATGATCTTTTAAAATGTTAACTATAAGAATATATGCAGCTTTACCCTCGTTTTTCATCTTAAATTTGGATAATGACCAGTCTTTGATTTGCTTCATAAACTAGCATTCATGATAAGCTATCAAGATGTCATCCTCATGTAAAGATAAAATCGTAAATTTATTTTTAGATCTTTTAATGTATACACATTGGTCTTTATCAATCATATGGAAATCATACAAAATAATTATGTTATGAAAACTAATGTAATGTTGTCTTAAAGAAGGTTGTTTTAGATAAATTTGTTCTAATTTTTTATTTAAAAAAGCAGTCTTCATATCTATTTGATGTAATCCAAGATCTAAGCTGGCAATTATAGCCAAGATGAAATTGATTAAAGCAACCCTTAAAATTGATGAAAATTTCTCTCTATAGTCAATTCCTTCATATTTTGTATATCCTTCACCTATGAGGAATGCCTTGTATCTTTTAATATTGTCATCAACCTTTCCTTTTATTTCGAGAAGCCATTCATGCCCAATAGTTTTTGCTTATTAGGGAGATTAACCAAGTCATATGTGTGATTTTAGCTTTAAAAAGTAATTTCCTGCTTCATTGTTTTCATCAATTCTTCTTTAGTAGGATATATAAGAGCCTCATATACATTCTTTAACTCAGCCTTTTCTTATACGATAATCATGTGAATTTTTCCTTCATTTTAAAAATTATATCATGAAATTATTTCATGAATACTTTAATGTAACGAAGTTTACGAGACAAAAATATGTATGTTTTGATTGCTCCTACACAAATCATATATAATAGGTAAACTTTCAGCAAATTGTAGTCTAAATTAACCATGAGCTAACTTTTTAAGTTTTAGATTGCTTATATTTGAACAAGTCCCTCTATAAGTATTTTAATCAAGAGTCTCAAAGAAAAATAAGTCTTTTCCTATTTCACTTTGTTTTGTAAAGTTATTTTATAAAAATGTGACATCTTATGATTCAAATTCAGTCACTCCTTTATTACGTTGTTCACTTATGAATACATATCATTTTGATGGTATGTTAATAAAGATGCTTTTCTTCCCTCTTAGGCTTAGTTTTCCGTGTTTATAAAAGAGGTCATGAATATAGGTATCATACTCCTATGGTCATATCATGTTTTCTATCTATCCATAGATTATATGGAATGTTTGTAGATGATTTTGTAGGCACTCAATCAAGTACATAAGTGGTTGTGAGCAAATAGGTTATTGGTAAATTATGTCATTATAGATTTAATCATTTGTTGTATTATTCTATTTCATCTTTTTGCAACACCATTTTATTTTGGAGCTCAATGAATGGTCAACTATCTTTCTATTTCTTTTTCATCACATAGTATCTTGAACTTATCATACTAGCATTCTTATCCTCAATTAGTTTTTAATGCTTTTATTTTTTAATCAAATTGATTCTATACCAAATTTATAAACTTTAATGCTTTTGATTTGTGAACAATAAAATAGATGTGACTATAGTAAGTATAGTCATTTATAGAAGTGACGAAGTACACAGTCCTACATCTTTCCTTTACATTCATTAGACCTCAAATGTCAAAATAAATAAACTAAAATGGATAAGAAGCTTATGTTTCCTTTCTAAATGGCTCTCTTATCATTTTACTAATTAGATAAAGTTCAAAAATAGGTGGATATACTTGATGTAAATCACCTAAAAGGCCTTATTTAACTAGTTGGCTCATTTAATTTTGACCAATATGATATAATTTAATATTTTTTAAAATTTTGTCATCATTAAAGTAACTATATGATGTATCAAGGAATAAATTATAGTACTATCTGAAAAAACAACGTCCACAATATTAAAACCATCTAAAATAAATCCATGACCATAATAAATGGTTATAAGATTTAAATCCGATCCACCACTTTGGAATTTTACATCAAATCTAATGTTAATCAACATCAACACAAAAATAAGATGTTATCGAATTTTTAAAGTAAACAACACTTTATGTAGAAATAAGGATTGGCCACATCACATGTCTAATTTACATGTTCTAATCCTTTGTATAATAACTTTTAAGTTGTCTCCTATAACATTCCTAAACTTCACTATATAGTTGGTTGCTCTTAAGTTTACAATTCACAAAGTATGTTATTCAATTAGAAAAATAAAATAAGAGACATTCATAAAAAAATGTTTATATTATAAGATTATACTTTTTTGGGCAAGCTATGATCATAAGTAAAATGAACCTTGTTACCATAGTTAAATCACTTAACTATTTTTATGTTCTACTTTTTAAAAGGAAATTTTCCTTTTCCCTATTGGTTTTGTTAGCTTTCTCAAAATCCTGATAAGTGTGGTTATTTTTTAACCCTTTTTCCACATGGGTCCATTATGATGCTTACACTTTATGTTCATGGCTCCTTATAAGCTTAAACTAAATGCATATACGTCAGGGGTCATCTTAGAAGCTTCAAGACTTTCTTATTTCAACATAAGATGCCTTGTAGCATCCTCTATTATCTTGATGCTCTCATTATAAGTTAGATGCATTTTCAAATGCTCCAAAGAATGGATCATAGCTTGCACTCATTGCTTAAATGATAATTCATGACCAAAATCCCATACCTTAATCATTATGTTTGACAAATATCTCAAATAATTTTGTATTGTGTGATTAATTCATTTATTATACGCGTCAAACTTGATAATGAGAAACTCAATTTGGTCATTAAAATACCTTTAAATTGTGCAGCCAAAGCTTATCATATGTCTTTAACAGTTCTATACGTTTGAACTCACGCAAAATATCATAGTTCACGTTACTCAGCAACTTATAGTATAAGGCAATGAGTTATTATTTTTTGAATATCTTATATGCATCATGATCCCTTTTTTTTTAGGCCACATTACCTCCCTAAAAAATATTCGTAGTTATGTTTAACGGTTCTAGAGCCCCTTTCTCCTCTAAAACTTATTAGATTTTCATACTCCAAATTTCATACTTGTCAGTGTTGAACTTCTCATTCTTATTTATTTCAATAACAATGTTTTTTGATATAGTAGATATATTTGAAATACTAACTTTCTATAGATATATTTGAAATACTAACTTTCTATAGTAAGAAAGAAATAGTGTACATGCACATTAATGCCATATCATACATACTTAGATTGAATAATCAGATTTCAATTATTTATAAAATCAAAAGGTTATATAATTTCTTAATCATCATTCATATAACAATTGAATACCAATTATCAAATTAAAATGAATTTTCATTTATAATACATTTAACAAAGATATTGAACTAATTAAAATATCAAGTTCTTACATATATAATTGAACATAATACATATAGTTAAGTACAACAAACTTGATTAAACATAAAATGATCACTTAACATGCACATGCTTAAATTTAAGGAACCCTACATTGAATACAACAAATTAGTTCATGTGATAAAACCCTTTAAGTTTGATGTGTAATAACTATAATTATTTTTTTCGAGAAGCCTATAGCATATAAAGTTATAATTAATTCCTTCTTCTTCTTTCTCTCATAAACATCATCACCAACCAACTATACATTTTTGTATTAAGCAATTCCAAGTTCTAAAACATGTTTAACAGTTCACCATTTAGGTGTGACAATGTTGAGAGTCAAGTCATATACTTCACCTACATACGTTGTGTTAGATCTTCTCTTGGCATAAATCGCATCTTGACTAATTGCCCTAACATGATGATTATATGTCTTATCTATGCTGCAATACACGGAAGTCTAGGTGCTTGTAGGAATTAAAGGCTTGTTAATTGCTGACGAAACCTAAAAATCATAAAATAAATAAATAATTTATGCCCCATAATAATTAACTCATGCTCATAATTAATGAAATTATGATTATTCTAGTTTATTCCAAGTCCCATTTCAAATTATTATTGAACTAATCAAAATAATAATTATAATTATTTTGTTTTAAAGTAAAATTCATTTCTAATTATTATTGAACTAATCAAATTAATAGCTATAATGTTT
>JAOTAZ010000009.1:21487572-21503548 GCA_025629785.1 Erythroxylum oxycarpum | reverse complement strand
TAATTCTTTATTCTTTGCATAATAGTAATACACAATTAATTAATTACATAATACATACTAATCCTATTTTAAATTTCCATTTTCAATTCCAATTATAATCTTCATGTAACAAATTAATAACAAAATTTCAAATCCATTCAGTATTCAACAACAATTCCAATTCCAATTCCAAAATAATTCCAATTCGGTATTCAAAAACCAAAAACCAAAAACCAAATCCATTCATTTCCTCCACAATCACGGCAAAGGCAATTCCATTTTCAATTCGGTATTCAAAAACCGAATCCAATTCCTCCACAAATCCATTCCAAAACCAATTCCATTTTCATCAATTCATCAACACCAAATCACCAATACACGGCAAATGCAAATGCAAATCCAATCCATTTCTATTTTCCAAATTCCAATCCACAACACAAAAAACAAAATCCATTTACTAGCAATTTTTGGAGTATCTATTAACGATTCAACGATAACACACACCCAAAAAAATAATTTAACCGTCGGATTGTCTCGGGTCCTCACTTGGGTATTCGGGTTAGGCTTCGGGTCGTGCCTTTGTGAGCTATCAGAAGGTCAGTGGTGGTGTGGTGGTGCGGCAAGGAGGAGAGCTGATGTCGAGGAGGAGCTGTCGAGGCTAGATCTACATGGGGAGGAGAACGGAGAACAACCGGAGCAGGCAAGGAGACGATGAGACGATCTCCAGACGCCGGCGACAGAGACGATGAGACGGTGAGATCTGTGAGCGATATAATGAGAGAGAGAGGCTTAGAGAGAAGAAGAGGAGTAGAAGAAATGAAGAAGAAAGAGTAAAAAGAGAGTATGTAGCAGAAGAGGGTCCGGGGGGTGGGGAATTTTTTTTTTTTGCACTTTAGTCCTTAGGGTTCCGGAAAATTCCTAAATTGCCCGAAATTTTTCATAATGTTGGGTATCGGCCGGTACCCAATGGAAAACCCCGGTACTGGCAAAACGGAACAGAACGAAATTCGGAACGTTAGTTTTTAGTGCAATAGTTTATAATAGAATGAAATGTAAATGAATGTAATATAAAAAAATGTTATTTGAAAGAGATGAAAATGTTTATAGTGAAATATTATTTGGAAGAGAATCTTCTTCCATCCTACAACAGTGTTTGACGGTCAATGCTATTGCTGTAAAGTAGTGACTGATAAACGCGCAATGAATTATGTTTTTATGTCTATATTTAGTTTGTTTTACTTATTATATGACAGTTTTATGTAATATTTGGGACTTATTTTGTTTTTAGTATATGTTTACGTCTAAATTATCTTCATAAATTAAAGGAGAAGAATTTAGATAAAATCAGAACAAAAAATAAAAGAATTAGAGCTATTTTAGAAGTAAATGTCTTTGTGAAAATATACACACACGTATTAATAATATACATGGCTGTATATGGATTATGTAAATGATTGTAAACATGTGTAAATTCATGACTTTAAAGTTTCTTAAGGTATACAATTACTCACACAACCATATTGCTGATTGTGTGTATTCTCATAACCTTAATTTTGCACTATAAAAGGCAATTATAAAGAAGAGACAAAGGGGAAGAAATTAGAATTGGAATTAGAGTTTGAGACATAATGTTGAACCTAGGATGATAAAAACACGAAGATTATTTCATAGATCTAATAGAGAATAGTCTTTTATTAAAATTTTAAAATGATTACATTAGAGAAAAGGGAGATATGTAACATATGGATTCTTTTCTTTTGATTATTCTTCTAAACGTTTGATGTTTGTTTTATTTTCTATATTTATAAACTAAATTTATTTAGTACTTATGTGGGATAAGCCCTAAGTTAAGACGGAGATTCTAAGTTAATATTTTATTTAATACAATTTGATCGACTGATTCATTGCAATTAAAATATGTATTTTTTTTCTTAAATTAATGTCTAAGATATTAGTTCATTGTTTAAAGAGTAGATAAAAAATTTTATTTTTTCGTTTGACTTGTTAGTTTCTTGCAACACAATCAATCATCATTACATCAAAGTATTGTTAAATCAATCACTTGCATGTTAGTACATTCTGCAAGCTGATAAAATTGTTGTGTCACATCTTCAAAGATCTGCTTATAAATTTGAAATTTACTGTAGGTGGAATATTTACAGTGATTCGGGATATTCATCCTTGCTTTGATACCTCTGCCATGGTTATTCCAGAGGATGCATCCTGCATCATCACCCTTGATATTGCTTCTAACCATGGCTGCATCTAAAAGTGGGCTCCTCACTGAAAACAGTAAAGTTTGTCTAGTCAGCAATCTTTTGCAAAGGCCTAAATTGGATCTGGTTAAAAATCAAGCAATTTTAGATAATGGCAGGACATTTTTGGACAATGGAATTTTAGCAGCAAAAGGCAGAGCATGGCTAGAGCTTGTTTCACTTTCATGGTCCTGCCAACCAAATATTGACAAGCTCCCAAAGAGAAGGAAAAGAAAAAGGTTAACATATCAGTTTTATGTTTTAATAGATTTTCTACTATCTTGACATTCATCAAACATATCAGTTTTATGTCTTAATAGATTTTCTACTATCTTGGTATTCATCTTAAATGAGAGGAGCTATTAGTTATGTTAATTTCAGTTTTAAATATCTTATTTATCGTTTTCCTTAACTTTGTTGGCAAATTTGATATACATTGTTTTCTTCTGATTCTATGCTTGGAATTCATCAAACATGCAGGTGAGCTTTCTTCAAATGAATTGATGCGCACTGTGTCAACTTGCTCCAGATGAGTTTATATGAAGATCTTGTGGCAGCTTGGGTTCATGCAAAACATGAGTGGCTGCAAACACGACCTATGGGCAAAGATCTGGTCAAAATCTTGGCTGAACAAAGAATGTTCAACGATTCCCGTTGTATGTTGAAGACGCTTAAATCATCTATTGAGCCTTATTGTTGTTAGAATTTGATGTCATTTATCTTACAGATCATAGTGGCACTTTCTTGTTACTCACTGCAGATGGCACTTTGGAACGTCAAGATAACACTTTGGAACTTCAAGATAATTTTTGGATCACTTCACCGAGGCAAGCTCAGAGCTTGTAGGCTCAAGACGTCTGTGTTCCATTCCAGCTACCACTGTGTCTGACATCACTGCATCCGCTGTATTTCTTTCTAGCAAAATTGAATCTGGTGTTTATGTTGGGAAAGATTTTCTTATATATATTTCATCCATTTCAGGTTGAATACAAATTGGTTCCCAATCTATTGTGGTCGTTATTAACATCTCATAAGGGTAATTTGTCTGAAAGAGGTTTATGCTCCCAGATCATCATTGTCTTTGAGAGGTGTCGTTATCTATCTACCATAAGAAAGCTAAGAAAACTTTGAGAGAGAAAACTAGAGAGAGAAAACGTAGAGAAACAGGGGCAAATAGCTGATGTAAAGAACTCAGAGTTTCATGGAGATTTCTTCTACTACTTGAATTGATACAACTTCTGTGATCGAATGTACATTTATAACAATTCAATCCTACTAACTGTCATCTAACTAACGTAACTAACTTTTCTTGATTTCTTCCCAACTATTTCTTTATTCTTTACGTCGTTGTATAGACGTGTATGGTCGCTTGCTCTTGCTTGAATTTCTGAGACACGCATCCTACATACTCCTCCTTGGATCAAAAATCCAACTTCTGAACTCCCACCAATTTCCTTAATTGTTCAAACTGAGACACATGAAATCCTTTTGTAAAGAGATTAGCAATCTGATTTTTCTGAGGAACATATTCAAGCTTTAACTCTCCTTCCTATTGTACATCTCTCAGATAATAATATCTGAACTTAAAATGTTTTGTCTTTTGATGGAATATCGAATTCATAGAGATAGAGGTTGCAGCCTGATTATCCACATATACCACAGTAGCAGATGATAGATGAATTTGCAAATCTTCAAGTAATTTCCTGACTCATACAACTTGCTTTGCTGATGCAGTAGCTACCACCGACTCAGCTTCAGCAGTTGAAAGAGCCACCAAATCTTGCTTCTTCGAGCTTTAGGAAAAATAAGTTGATCCTAATGTAAGACAATACCCGAACGTACTCTTCATATCTTCTGTCGCTCCACCTTAGCCACTGTCTGCATAACATCTAAGCTCACACATCTCTATTTTCTCATATAAGAGACCATACTCAGTTGTCCCTTTGATATATCTTAACATCCTTTTTATTGCTGCTACGTGTTGTCTTCCAGGGTTGCTCAAATACCTGGAGAGCACACTTACTGAGTACAGTACATCCGATTTAGTAGCAGATTTATACATCAAACAACCCACCATGCTTCTATAACTCCTGTTGTCTATCTCATCTCCTTCCTTTTTCTTTATGAACTTTTTTTCAGACAAATTGGAGTTGAGACATGCTTACATTGATCTAACTTGAATCTCTTCAGTACATCACAAACATACTTCCTCTGACTTACTACTATGCTTCCTTCATGCTGCTTTATCTCCATTCCCAAAAAATATTTCATCACCCCCAGATCAGTCATTTCGAAGGTCCTACTCAACTGGTGTTTCAGAAACTCAACCTATTCTTTTGAACTTCTAATAATTAATAGATCATCCACATATATCAACACTATTGCTATGTTCTCTTATTGTAGCCTTACGTACAAAGTTGGCTCACTACAGCTTCTTTTGAAGTTGATTTCAAGCAGAAATGAGTCGATGCGTAAATACCAGCATCTAGGGGCTTGCTTCAAGCCATAAAGTGCTTTATTGATTCTGTAAACACTCTCTTCCTTTCCCTTTATCACGAAGCCTTCCGATTGATGTACATAGATTTCTTCTTGCAATACTCCATTTAGGAACACAGATTTTACATCCATCATTTAGGAACACAGATTTTATGTCCATCTGGTGTATCCTCCAACCCTTCTTAGCTGCAAGTGCTAGAAGAAGTCTAATGGTTTCTATCCTAGCTACTGGTGCAAAGGTCTCCCCAAAATCTACACCTTCCACTTGTGTATACCCCTTCACTACTAACCTTGCCTTTGGCTTGTTAGCTAAACCATTTGGATTTAATTTGGTTTTGAATATCCACTTTAGTCCAATCGCCCTCTTGTTTGGTGGTTTGTCTACTAACATCCAGGTTCCATTTTTGTTTATCATTGAAATTTCTTCTTTCACGGCTTCAAGCCATTTTGGATTATGAAGTGCTTCCTATGTCTTCGTCGGTTCCAACATTGCTTCATTACTCCTTTCATAAATTTATGCTAGGCTTAGTGTTCCTCTTATAGGCACATGGTCTAGATCATCATCTTCCACTTCTAGATTTTGCTCTTCCTCTGAATTTAATTCATTTTGCTCAAAATGATTTTATGGCTCTTCATCTTCCTCATATTCTAACTCATCCTGGTCCACCTGGTTCTGTGTATTTTATGTAACTTCTGGAATAACAGAGAATGGTTTGCTCGACTGCTTTCCTTCCTCATTTCCTCGCTCTCCTTCACACTAGGTCCAATGTTCATCTTCAAGGAAGTGGACGTCTCTACTAACCTTTACCTTCTTTTGAGATGGGTAAAACAATATATATCCCTTAGTTAATTCAGAATATCCAACAAAAATTGCAAGCTTAGATTTGTTATCCAATTTGCTCCTCCTGACATGAGGTATATGTGCATAACAAGGAGATCCGAATACCTTTAAAATTTTCAACATTAGTTTTACCTCATGCCACATTTCATACAGTGTTTTATCTTCAAGTGCACGTGTATAGAGTCTATTCAGCAGGAAGCATGCAGTGGAGGTTGCTTCTGCCTAAAAGCTCTTAGGGAGTTTCTTTTCCTCCAACATGCACCTTATCATCTCCACCACTGTTCTATTTCTCCTCTCCACCACTCCATTCTGTTGTGGAGTGTAGGGTGTAGTCAGTTGATGTTTAATTCTTGCATCTTTGCAAATCAACTGGAACTTGTTAGAGATAAATTCAGTTCCATTGTCTATCCTAACAGATTTGATGCTTAAGCCAGATTAGTTTTCTATAAGAGTTTTAAACTCTTTAAACACTCTTGCAACTTCATCTTTTCTCTTCAGACAATATAATCACGAGAATCTTGTATAATCATCAATTATTAACAAAAAGTATTTGCTACCATTTAGTGATGTTACCGGCATTGGTCCACAGATATCCATATGCAGTAATTAAAGTTTATCACTTGCTCTCCATTTTGACTTGGTGAAAGGAGCTCGGTGATGTTTACCCAGAATATAAATTTGGCATTCTGAGTGGTAGTTGGAGAGACTTAGAAGATTGACTGCCATCCTCTTCCTCAACATTGCTTCCAGCCCCTTCAGGTGATAGTGACCGAGCCTTCTGTGCCAGAGATTAGTCTCTCCTGCGCTGCTCACCAAGGCCTCTTGTTGCATCTTTTCTGGTCTCATTACAAAGTTTTTGGTCTTCATCATTGTAGTGAACATCTCCTGCCCAAACTTGCCAAACACTTTGCACACATCATATTAAAAATATACAGACTTACCTCTTTCAATTAGTTGGGCCACACTTAATAGATTATGCTATATTTTGGGCACCAATAACACATCAGGAATGATTCTGATACTAATCTTGGTAGGTATCTCAATCACTCCTCTTCCTTTAGCACGAATGCGCACACCATTTCCTAGCTTCATATTGGCCTTTACATTTTGATCTAGAGTCTTGAAAAATGTTGCATCTAGAGTCATATGAATTGTAGATCCACTGTCTATCAGTCATTCAGATGGATGTGCTTCAGCCAGGTCACACGTGACGACGAAGAGTTGCTCTTCTTCTTCAGCAATCTGCACATTGGCTTCTATCTGACCAGCTTGCTTTTTACATATCACCTCCATGTGTCCCTTCTGGTGGCATCTTCTACATTCCACATCCGGTCTCTTCCAACACTTGAAAGCAAGATGCTTCGACTTACCACAGTAAAGACAAGGATTGTATTTATTTGCCTTGTCTCTTCCTGTATTTTGCCTTAATGTTTCTGGTGCCATTGTGTGTTTTGGGTGCTTGATCCTCCTTTGGTTCTTTTCTTCTTCTTGGACTTTTCTTGACTTTCAGTTTTGGCAGAAGCTCTGTATGCTCCTTCAGCAACTTCGGATTTTCTCATCAAATGTCTTTGTTCTTGAGCCTGAAGCACGCTTACTACTTCAGAAAGCTTAATCTGTCCAATGTCTTTGGAGTTTTCCAGAGAGACTATAGTAGCCTCGTAATTTTTGGGCACCAAGACCAGTAGCTTCTTAACCAACCTTTGATCCTTAAACTCGGCTCCTAAGAGCCTGATTTGATCTGAAAGCTGAATTGGTCTTTCTGTGTAATTCTTGACTGATTCATCTTCCTTCATTTGGATTCTTTCAAATTCTCGCAAAAGATTTAACACCTTCATATTTTTCACTTTTTTGTCACCTTCATATTCACTCTTTAGAAACTCCCAGATCTCTTTTGCTGATCTAAGAGACATAATCCGAGTAAATATAGAAGGCGCAATTGCCTGGTACAAGCAAGATTTCGCCCGAGCCTTTTTCGCCACCCTTTCCCTCAACCATCTTAGCTGAGCAATTGGAACATCTTCCGCTGGAACCTCGACTTCGTAGTCTTCATCAATAGGCTCCTAGAGATCCTGGCCTTGCAGGTATGCCTCTATTTTTATTGCCCAGATCTGATATCCTTCTCCACTGAAGACTGTTGGCTGCAAACTTGGAGTTGAACTCTCAGCCATCTCTGAGTATACTCTCCTAGTAGTCACAGCTTAAATTGGAAAGAATATTTTTACTCAAGCCGAAACACTTGCTTATACCCTCACAGATCCCTTAAAAAACTAACTCTGATACTACTTTGTTGTTATTATCTATCTATCATAAAAAAACGAACGACTATAATACAAAGAACTTTGAGAGAGAACGCGCAGAGAAACAGGGGCAAACAAAGGATGTAAAGAACTCAACGATTCACTGAGATTTCTTCTATTTATTGAATTGATACAACTTCTGTGATCGAATGTACATTTATAACAATTCAATCCGGCTAACTGTCATCTAACTGATGTAACTAAATTTTTTTATTTCTTGCGAACTGTTTCTTTATTCTTTATGTCATTGCATGAACGTGTATGGACGCTTGCTCTTGTGAATTTCTGAGACACGCATTCTACACCAGCAGCTCAATTAATTAACAAATCAATTTAAGACATAATAGAAAAAAGAAACTAGTAAAGTGATGGTAAGCAATGACTGAAGCAAGGAAAAAAGTAACACGCTCAATTAAGCTACAAGTGATTAATGAATTAAATCAAAAAGAAGCAAGTAGTATTAACTAGAGAGTTGTGGACTTAATTAGATAATTCACTTCTTTACAACAATATAACACTAGCACTTATTCCACATAAGGATTCTCTACTTCAAATAGATTAGGAAGTTGGCATTACTTGCAATGTCAAAGTCATCTATTTCATTGCTACACATTATTCTGCCTAGAGTTCAGAATATGTTATGATTGATTTACAGGTGCGTATTCAGCATTCCTTTTCGCAGAAGTGTAACCACACATATCCCGAAATTGAAATCAAAACCTTGGTTTAAAGGGAGAACGTTACAATCTGATTACCATTAGTGAACTCTGAAAACCTGAAAACTATTGAGACAATCCAGATGCATATACTATGACCAAAAGAATCTTCCTTTCAGGAAGTGACGAATTCGTCCATAAGTTAGGTATCATCGATCACACTCAATCGCTAGTCCACTTAACACTTCGGGAGTCATGAATAAATTCTTGGATCGAATTCAAATTAACAACAAAGTTATAAATGAATCCTGAGGTGAAAAAATAAAACATTGCCGCTATAATCCACACTACTCATAATCAATTTCTACGAAAATCTAGTTTCCCAAACACAAGGCAATTATTTTTTATAGTTACATTGTTGAAACGAAAAGCCCCTCTCATCGTTGAAACAAAGAACAAAAGGACTTGAAAGAAGAAAAACTAAGTACGAAACGACGAATGCAAAGTAGAAATTGACTTAAGAATAGCCAGCGAGCTATACAGCTTAATTGTTCGGCAAACATAGACATATGAGGCTGACTCCAGCGACACCATCAACGGCAACTTGGAAACCTCAACAGCGATAAGCTAATTAAAGTTTGGGTCGTTTGGTGGGACGCTAAGAGGATAAAAACGACTCGGAAGTTGGGAGACCAAGAAGAGAGCGACGATGTTTGGTGGGCTTTTAAAAGTTGGGAGACCAAGAAGAGAGCATTCTAGTCAAACTTATCTGTCAGTCCAACTCCAACATTCCCAAAAACGTGTGATAATGTTATAGGTGAGTGAAAATTGAGAATTCTTGGACAATCACGAAGCATGGGGAAGATGATGGATCTTCCAATCTTTGAGGACAATTTCTAAATGTCCACTTTTTACAACCATTTTTAAAATCTTAGCCAAAAAAAACTTAGTCAAAAGTCTAAATTGTTGTTGTGAAAAACTAGTTATCCCTTAATAAAGCTACTTGAGATAGATTCCATTTGGTTTAAAATTTGGATACTCTGATGGTTTTGTAGACAGATGGGTATTTCCTGTTTGTTTCTAGGAAATAGCTTGAGTTCTTGCCCAAGGAAATTGTTGAAATATAAGAGTGGGAGTTTATCCTACATTGGAACAAAAAAAAAAGGAAAGAAGATCAACATGTAAGTCTAGTGGGCTACTCCTCCTATCACCAATTAGTTTTAGGATGGAACCTCACTTGGGGCTTATATGTGATCTAGCTTTCCTTCTCGAGCCCGTAGGCCCATTATAAATTCTAACATGGTATCAGAGCAGGTTGCTCTTATGTTAGTCGTTAACACCTCCAAATGATAGATTATGTCACGTATTAGAATCACACGTGAAGAGGGTGTGTTGAAATATAAGAGTGGGAGTTTGTTTCACATTAGAAAAAGAGAGGAAAGAAGACCAACATATAAATCTAGTAGGATACTCCACCTATCACCAATTGGTTTTATGATGAAACCTCACTTGGAACTTATATGTAGTATAGCTTTCCTTCTCGTGGGAGCCCGTAGACTCATTATAAATTCTAACAGAAATTGACAAACAGAAAGGGACGTATCCAACCTGAATTTTGAATTGGTTGGATTTGTGTCTAACTTGTGCACGATTACGCATTTCACTTTTATGGCGAAAGCAGCTTTTACTAAGGGAAGATGTGTGTAGGGATTCTAGGGAATCTACTCACTGGACGCAAGTTATTTGTGAGGGAAAGTGTCGAAGGTTGCGCTTTAACTGGTTGCAACAGGTTTCATCTAGGTCAGGGACAATCAGTTCTTTTATTCTTTGACCAGGAGCTCTTGTCGGTCTTGACAGTTTATGATACTAGTAGTCTTCGGTAAATTGGAGAGCTGGAGTTAGAAAATTTTATGTTATGAATTTAAATCCAATCGGATGGTTAAGCCCAGCCTTGAGTTTAACCCTCTTGGACGTTATCAATCATTGAGTCAGCCACTTGCAGTATCTTATATTCTCCGCCGTTTAATCATTTCCTTGTTAATCTTTGTACGAAATGACCACATTGCACATACCTGATGCCTTCCACCCAAATCTACGTTCATCCTAAATAATCTTTCCACTGGAAGGCTGTAAATTCATCTCCTAAATCCTAACAGGCACGGAGGAATCGGATTCGCTAAATCTCATACTTCTATTTCCGTCCCACAATATAAAATGAAAAGTCCAAATAAATATTCTATTATTGTGGGAACCGCTTGAAAAACTTGATCGAACGGAGTGGGAAGATGTCGGCGACGAGGACGTGCGTAGGCAAGTATGAGTTGGGGAAGACCATAGGGGAGGGAAGTTTTGCGAAGGTGAAGTTCGCTCGGAATGTTGACACCGGCGAGAATTTTGCCATCAAGATCATCGACCGCCGGGAAGTCCTCCGGCACAAGATGATGGAACAGGTTTTTACTATAAATAATACCGTTAGCGTACACGCGGTTTTATAATGTTTTTGGCATTTGTCTTATGTAGTTAGTTATTGGCAGTTGAAGAGAGAAATATCTACAATGAAGCTCGTCAATCATCCCAATGTCATCAAAATCTACGAGGCACATGCTTTTCTTGTATTTTTACTTCCAACTAATTTTATAAGACATCAACGTTTGACGTCTGGTCATGGTTTTGTTAGGTTATGGCAAGCAAAACAAAGATTTACATTGTTATTGAATTCGTTGAAGGAGGGGAGCTCTTCGACAAGATTGTAAGAAATCGTGTTATTTGTGCATAATACATGGGAATCAGAATAATCTATTAGGATTCAATTTAATCCTTAGGCCAAGTGCGGGAAGCTGAAAGAGGATGAAGCCAGGAGATATTTCCAGCAACTAATCAACGCTGTGGATTACTGCCACAGCAGAGGTGTGTTCCATAGAGATTTGAAGGTTGTGAACGGCTTCGTTTATTGCATTTTGTTGGTTGACTTAAGATATCAAATATATTTGTGTAAATTTTGATTTCCCTTATTGGTTTTGTAGCCTGAGAACCTTCTTCTTGAATCATCTGGTGCTCTTAAAGTTTCAGATTTTGGGCTAAGTGCATTCTCCCAACAATTGCGGGTGAGCATTTTATCGTAACTTTCTATGTGGCATAACTTATGGGTTTCTTTGGGTCCTTTTAATTCTGGGGTTTAACAAACTATATTGTGGATTATCCTGAAATTCATGTTCTTTACAATTCCAGGGGGATGGGCTGCTTCATACTGCCTGTGGAACTCCAAATTATGTTGCTCCCGAGGTAGATACGTATGACTTCTTATCCTATACTTTCTTTACAAGTATATGGTTCTTGACACTTTTGCTCTTCAGGTACTCAGAGACAGGGGTTATGATGGTACAACAGCTGATTTGTGGTCTTGTGGAGTCATTCTCTTTGTACTAATGGCAGGGTACTTAGCTTTTGATGAGCCAAATCTTATTGAGTTGTATAAAAAAGTGAGTGTTCATTGAAAGAAATTTTCTTCTTTTCAGAATACACGTTCCATTACCTCCTAACAATCATTTCTTCAGATATTTAGGGCTGATTTCACATGTCCATCATGGTTTTCACCTGGTGCAAAGAATCTGATAATGCGCATTCTTGACCCAAACCCTCTTACTGTGAGCTTCGAACCCTTTTGAATATCAAATGCATTCATCTCTTAATGCATGTTTCTCGTATATAAAATTGGGATACTTTTACTGCAGCGAATAACCATTCCTGAGATATTAGAAGATAAGTGGTTCAAGAAAGGATATAAACCTCCGGAGTTTGAGCAGGAGGAGGATGTGAATTTAAATGATGTTGATGCTGTTTTCAATGTCTCAAACGTAAGAACTTTATTCAGATATTGAATTTATTCTTTTAGCCTAGATACTCTTCTCTTTTTAAGGATATGCATATAAGGTCTGGTTCCCAACTGTTATGATTCTATGAAGCCTCTCCTTCAATTGACATTCTATATAGTTAATTATTGACTCCTGAATTTACTAGGTTTGATTAGCCCGTCAGGTTATATAGCTGATGGACATAAAGTTACTTTATCATATTAGACACTTGTCTCAAGTGTAGTTATTTATGTTGCAGGAACATCTTGTAACAGAAAGCAAGGAGAAACCTGTATCAATGAATGCTTTTGAGCTCATCTCTAAAACACAAGGCTTCAGTCTTGAAAATTTGTTTGACAAGGAGACGGTATGCAGCTTCTTTTTAATCGTCATCAATTACCATACATATTCTGAGCCGCTTATTTAAACCTTCTGGGGTTAGTTGGCTAATTGGTTTTCACTTTTTAACTAATTTCTGGTTAATTTCGTCCATATAAATATGTTGTCATTTGACGGAAGAACGTTATGTTGGCTTCAATTCGAACCTATATTGCTACCTGATCTTTTCCTTTTTATTCAATGTCCCACTCTTAGGGTATTGTGAAGCGAGAAACACGTTTTGCTTCTAATAGCCCTGCAAATGAAATTATGTCTAAAATTGAGGAAGCTGCAAAGCCTTTGGGTTTTAATGTTGACAAAAGAAATTACAAGGTAATGACTTACCTGCCTTTCCATAATGAGCTTGATGGTCACCATTGTTTCACTTTTCTGGTCCCATCTCTATAAACTCGGTAGTGGTTGAATTGCCAAGTTAATTCGGATCTTTTATTTCAAAGCATTGCAGATGAAGCTGAAGGGTGATAAAACAGGGAGAAAAGGTCAACTTTCTGTGGCTACGGAGGTAATGAGCTAAACCGTAATGGATGTAAGCTCCGTTTGATTTCCTTGAGAGTGAAGTGAAAAATCATAAACTAAAATTACTGAAAGGAGCTCTTTTGCCTTTGATGATGCAGTGTGCACTACTTCCATCATCTAATAGTTTAGGTTCAGTTTGTATTTACAAATTTTGCAAACTTGGTTGTTCATTAAATTCTGTATATGTTTCTCGAATATGCTTGTTGATGAATTGGATTACTACATTCAAGCAATTCAGAAACTGACATTACATGGTTTTCAAACTTTAGGTGTTCGAAGTGGCTCCCTCTTTGCACATGGTGGAGCTCCGGAAAGTTAGTGGCGATACGCTGGAGTTCCACAAGGCATGTCAAACTGTCATTCGTGATCCTTTCTGTTTATTTTTCTTAAAGATTTTATAAAGACAAGCATATGTTACAGAACTTGTAGATATAACTTCTCCTTCAGTTATACTTCACTGCATTCAGTTTTGACTGACTCTGCCCCTATTTCTCTCATCTTGTGGCAGTTCTATAAAACTTTCTCGTCAGGATTAGATGACATAGTCTGGAAATCGGACAAAACTGTTGAAGGATTCAGGTGATTTGTTCTCCCTTCACATTCTCTTTTTCTGGTCGTTGGAGCTTCCTTAATTGAAGCATAATTCTCCTATACAGGTCATAGCAAGAATGGCCACATCCCTGCACGGGTCCATTGCCGTATTGATTATTAACTAATGACGACGATCAGTGTACATAAATAAATCTTATGATCCCACATTGTGTATAGGGTTATAACTCAAAGCCCTTAAAAGACTGAGCCCTGGTTCTTCCAAAAGTTCATTGAGGCGACATTTTTTTTCTGAATCCATCAGAATTTTGACGTAGACCATGTATGTATTGACGCTGAAGAAAATCTTCTTTTCTAAGACTAAAATTTGTGGATGAAACTTGAATTCCGTAAACATTTTATTTATATTATGAAATGTCTCCTGTTTTCTTCCTATCGATTGACCTAAGTTTCAAGTCCTTAAGCCGGCCGGGTAGAGACCAAATTTACAGTATGAATGTATGAATCTCTCTGACACATTGAAATCTATATTACACAAAATTCAGGAGTGGATTAATCACGATAAGCTTCATATCAATAGATTAGTTACCGGTTAGTGTTTAGCCTTTCGAGAAATTAAACTGAAAATTAGGAAAAACATTGCAAAAAGCAGATTAAACAGAACAAAGTTCTCAGCGTTGGTTGGCTATAACAGAATGCCTGTAGGTAGGAGGACAGACGTCTAAACTTATTTACTCAGTAGTTGAGCGTATCAGGTTCCACGTTTTGCATGCTTTGAACAGTAAATCAGTCCAAGTTAGGACAGAGAATCTGATCTATTCTATCCATTTGAATTTGAATCATTTATTTATGTAGGACATATATAAATAGATACGAGACTCATATAAATAAATAGCTAAGATTTAATGGACAGAATAGAACAGAGTAATATTGAACAGAAGATTCTAATTCATAAGAAGTTGTGTAAGCAGATTTTTTTGGTTCCAACAAGCCTGTAAACGTGAAAAAACACGTGGGTGACTATCAAACAGAAGTTTTAACCTCGGAGTCGTGGATGGTCTCGTGACAACAAATTATATAAACTGACAAGATTTTTGTATGTAGGGTTTTGGCTATTACAATACTGCTGATATGGTTAGAACTGTGACAGTCGGTAGGGCCAAAGTTCGTTCAAGTTGCTCATTATTAGATTAGTTTCTGGTTGGTAGCTCATGAGTTACGAAACAACAATCCCAATGAAACAAATTCTCTTATTAATTTTACGGTATTCGTAAAGCAGAAAGGGCCTAGTCCTCCAATGGTGACAGTTTCGCATTTGTAGCCATTAAATAAGGAGTGAAGGGACAGTTGACAGTTGCCTATCTCGTTAACAAAATCTGCTGGGAGTTGAGAAGAGAAAATGCTTTGTACATGCACATCGCAGTTATTTTTAGATGAAGCGATTCAAATGTATAGGATACTTAGGGGAAGTATCAATTTGGTTACTTCTTAACAAAATCTGCTGGGAGTTGACATGTCATGTTTTATATGGCTTGCAATAATCCACCTCCTTTTTCCTCGAGAGGAGCATTATAAACACATCAGAAACTATAATACTCAGCAAAGGAAGAGAAGACGACCTAATTTAGAAAGTTTGGTCAACGCTTAAACATAATTATGTTAAAAGAAGACCCGTCTAAAACACTTCATAGGAATCGTCTCAACTTCATTTGTCATTGATTTCATATTTTGCCCCTCCAGCAATCTCCTTTTGGCCAAATAGAGGCTAGGACCGGTCAACGGCCACGACACCTTGGCGACTTCATTTACTGCTTCTCCATAGCCAGTCACCTAAATCGACCGGCCTAATTCTCAGCCTACACCTAATTAGCCTCTTGTTCCACGAACTATGTTAAAAGTTAAAACACACACATTTTCATTCCTAAAGTGGTTTTAAGTTTTAATTTATGACCAATGTTAAAACTTAAAACTCATCATTAAACTAAAATTTTCTTTTCTAAGAAAAAACAATTTTGTTTTTTGAACTAAAATAATAATAATTATTCAATTAAAATTTCGCTAAGATACAAAATCTTGGAAAATTTTGTAATACGTAATATTTAGTCAATAATATGCTTACACCTTCTTTTGATTTATT
>JAOTAZ010000009.1:21446587-21459192 GCA_025629785.1 Erythroxylum oxycarpum | reverse complement strand
ATATGAATAAGTCTAATTATACTATTTAGCATCACATATAAATATAGTTTTATAATAGACATAAATATTGGCTTCGATCAAGCTTGTTGTACATAATTTGCCTAATGTGGAGTACCAGATTGACGTGATTTGTAAGTTACTGCGTCAATTTAAAAACTTACTCAGTGCACATCTAAAGAATAGCGGCTGTAAAAAGAAATGATATGGTTATCATAACGTAGGATTATTAAAATGTTTTGATGATACATCGCAATTGTTTAGCTAATTAATATGAGTCTGTCTAATTATTTTATAATTAATACAAATTAATATTTTAATTACCAAGAGAAATAGACAAAATAATTAAATCATCATCTTTCATTTTTAGAGATTCAATAATAATAATAATAATAGAATGCTAATTAATGAATAATTCAATGGTTTTGGTTAATTTAATAAAATTCATATATACACATCTTACTTGTTTTAACGCATATATATAACATTATACTGTTAAGTTAATTGAAGTCATTTGATTAACAAATAATTCCAATTAATTAAGCTTGTCCTTCAAAACTTTGGCCGCTAAACAATATTAACTTAAATGAAAAAGTAAATAACTTTTACGGACGTGAAAAAGAAACAGATGCGGTGTACGTGTACATGTGCTTTTGGCAATTTGAGAGCAAACACGATAAGACGATTAGAAAGGCCGTACACCCCTAACTCCCAATAAGGTGGTCGCTGTCGGATTACATAATGGGAAACTACGTAGTTTCAAAGGCTTAAAAGTTCCTTGAGCTTTTCCAAAGAAAGTGGTTGGTGGCATGGCCTAGAATCCCGCTTCTTGTTGGCTTCCACTTTGTTCCTTTCTCGTACCTTGTCATGTCTTTGTATTTTCAGACAAGTTGATGTACAGTTATACACAGGAGCAAGGTTTTTTTGCATTAACTAATAATTCAACCCTCCAAATTTTGATTTTAAAACTGAAGGGTAAGAGATTAAAAGGTTCTTTAGTTAATCTTTGTATACCACATGAACTATATTAGTTTGACTATCAATTTTCTCAGCTTTTTAACTTTTCTCTCCCACGAAAGTAAAGGAGGAGTTTGTGGAGGGGATTCTAATGGTCCCCTTCCACTCTCCATTATATGATTTGAGACTGGACCCGTCTGATAACAATATGTTGGGTGTTTTTTTCTTTTTTCGGTTCCAATATGTTTGAGAAAATAACATATCAAAAGAGGCACTAGGTTATTCAATGTGTGTAACGCAAACCAGAGCTTAATGAACGACAATGACCCGTCTCTATGACGGAGAGTGGTGGTGAACGGCAGGTCGTACCGGAAAAGTAGCACAGACCGACAGACCATGTGCTGATTCGATCCAAAAATAATTACACATAAGACTTATCTAATAAGACCTTATTATTAGAGGGATAAAAAGGCAGAATTATTATTGCAGTTAGAAAGATATTATCATACCACCCACTGTTGGCTGGGTTTCTAGATAACAAATTGAAAATGGAAGACATCTTGATTAAGTAAAGATAACGTTTGACAATGCCACCCCATCTAAGCACTCATTCCGCTTTATTTAAATGTTATATCACTTGTATTATCACATTACTAATGCCATTATACCCTTCTGACTTTAGTACTGAACGATATGATTACATGTAGGGTTGTTCTGTTATATACTAGGGTTTGACTCGTGACAAATTTGATCAGGCGACGACGAACGGGTGGCGAAATTCCAGAGGTCAACGTCGCTATTGTTGAAATCTTGATTTCCATGGTAAGCCCTGTTTGATGGAAGAGAAAATGACGATCGTAGGTTTGGCAACTGGACATCGTGATGATTGGGAAGGGTGTAATAGGCCATGCCCGGATCATTCAAGCATGCTAGTTGCCTGGAAGTTTCACTTTGACCATTTAACTGAGAAGCTACCAGGCGATCAAGAGCTGCCCAGTTGGTGGGTCTCGAGTCTATAGGATAAACCGGGTTCGGATTGGTGCAACCCACCTGATTGGTTATGGAGTCTTCATTGTCTGTGATCATGGCTTGGTAACAACTTTGGCTTTGGCTACTCGTTGAGTTTGGGCTCTCTAGGCTTGGAAGCTTCATAAACCTCTCATTATAGCTGTTGCTGCTAGCTGTATCGATTGGCCGGAGAAATCTTCCATTGTTAATAATGTCAGCTTCGTGCTCTTCCTTACGTGTCCTTCCCATGTGTTGAAGTATTTGATCTAGAGCTCCTTCACTGAAAGAGCTGAACATCTGTGACGTCCTGGTCTCTGCAGTGATAGAGGATGCACTTAAAGGACTGTCTAGGGTTTTGTGGAGATTCTTTTTCTTAAAGGTACGGCAAACCACCCATCCCTCTTCCTGCGTTGCCTCTCCCATTACATTGGAAACCTGAATTTATACAACTTAACTAACGTAAGAGGTTTGTGATCAGGATTTTTTTTCAACAAATGCAGATTGGTGTAGGTTATAGAAAAGGCTTACATTGATGTCGCTGGTGTTGTCGTCCAATCTGTACTCATGCATGATCCAGTCGGATTTTTGACCATGTGGAGCTCGGCCCTTGTAGAAAACTAGAGTTTTCCTCATTCCAATCCTTTTCCCATTGCTGTATATCACCTTATCGCGGCCTGTGGCCTTCCAGAACCCAGCAGCAGTAGCTCTATTTGTTCGAGTTCCTGTAGGATACTTCTTATCTTTGTGACTGAAAAAGTACCAATCGTTCTGAGGGGTAGTCCCTATTCTGCATCTCTCTACAAAAACCAAAATCTAAACTCCTTAACATCATCAAGTTACAAGAATTTAAAATATATTCACAGTTATACACTAAATAGAGGAAGACAAACCTTGGATGTCCCATGGTTCGAGTTTGTTAAGATCAACATCTCGAATAACGTCTAAGTCGATCTTCTCGTAAGAAACCTTCTTCTTCAAGTAGTAATGCAAGAGCTCTTCCTCTGTGGGATGGAATCGAAAGCCTGGAGGGACCTGAGATTGTCCATTTACGGATATGCTCATGCTCTGTGTCATTTACAAGCAAACCAGAGAGAGATGAGAAGGTGGAGAGGAAAAGAGATACAATCAGAAAGGACAGAATATAGAAATGGAAGGTAGGAGAAGTGGAGTAACCAGTTTGTTGCAGTAAGGAAGAGTATGTATAAAGGCTATTTATATATGAGATGTAAGGACATAAAAGGCCAGAGACACATGGAAATTGAGGTTTGTTTCACGGTGATTATTAGTCTTGGGGTGGGGTTAGTTTAACTATGCGCATGAGAAGAGCAACCTACCTACATGGATAGAGAAACGGTACTATTTCTGGAATTTTAGGTGGGTCCAAACGAAGGGTATCAGAAATGGGTCCCAGAAAGACACAGTGAGCAACAAGACTGCAGGGGGCAAGCCTCCATCGAAACTATGACCTTCGACCTTAAAATCTCCATAGAAAAGCACCTCTTAAACAACCGTAGACCTCTCTCTCTTTCTCAGAGTCTACTCGTGCAACCACCACCAACAAAAAAGAGAGATGATGGGTGGGTCTCTTTGTCTCACTTTGCTCGCGCAACCACCGCAAACAAGAAAGAGATGATAGACTTGGGCACTGCCCTATCAGTATCCGGGATTGTTAGACAAAAAGGGTTGAAAAAGATAATATGATCCCATGTCTCTTCTCTGATAAAATGGCCATTAATGATCGGACTAGCTTGTTAAATCTTCTCCCCCGGGTCACGGTTAAGTCTTTTTACGTCAATGAAAAATGGATAAGCTAGAACTTATAGCTTTTGAGAATAAAAAATGTCTCAGAAAAGTTGTTTAACCTCATTGAAGTTGTGCAGTGATCTCACAAATTTTCTCTAAGGAACAACAATTTTTATAAATATGAATTACATTGTTAGCTGCAAATTATTATAATAATTATGATCAAATATATACATTTGTGAGACATTTACAATAGAATTACTGTGACAATACAGAATTTGTAGACAAGTAGCCAAGTGTATGCAAATCCTCATAAACCTAAAAATACGTGTTAATGAGTGTAAGGGTCTCCCAAAAGCGTCACGAGTAGTGGAACCATTATGCAATTAGTTACAAAGCTTTTGAAAGAGTTCTAAATAGTTATCATTTTGTTTCTCCTCACAATTCCCGGCTGCTAATCATTATTCTTGGCTGAAAAATGACGTACCAACCGCTTTAATCTTTGGTTACTAACAAGTAAGGAGTTCAATATCTGTACCTTTTCGCATTTCTTTTTTCACTTTTTAATTTCTGACCTGCCGCCTGTAACATAATATGGCCTTTGAAATGCATATTTAATCCCTAAATTGTTGTCATGGTTGTTGAGGGATGAGTGGTTTCATTTTATATTGTAACAAAACATCCATACATAATACATCGAGAGGTTGCTCTGTCTTATTTTATTAATGTATGTAAGTTAGTGTATTTCTCTTATAAGTCGTAGGTCAAATTTTGATGTTCACACAGATTCTGAATTTTTACAATGCCTGCATGCCTTATCATGTAAAATAAGAAAGAACCTCTCCTATACTTGACCTTGTACTAATTACATGCATACGACAGGTTTCTTGAGTTTCCATGCTGTCACAATAATTTAATATTCGAGAGTATGCATACACTATTCGGATGAAGCAAAATGGAAATATGCAAATTCTCTATTTTAACCCATTTAAGAAGATAAACTAATTGCTAGGCCAGTGAGTTAATCACACATTGCCCTACTACTAAACTAAAAAGCAGCTTCATTAAGAATTTTCTCTTACAGTCAAGTAGCTTTCAGCTTCTTTCTTTCTACCAAGAGAAGTATGTATGCGTTTGAAAAGAAACGATAGTTAACATCTTCGTTGGTTCGAATTTGACCATAGCGCATACGTGTGCCTGTTGAAATGGTTGGTTCAAAGCAGGGTGGATATGGGAAAAAAAAAGAAAAGAAAAGAAAGAAAGAACTTCTCTTGTCATATCAGAAATAGTAATATTGAAATTTTAGCAACAAAATTTATAATGTCATTGTAATTGATTGCGGGCGCTCTAAATTGGCCTTTTCTTTTTCTTATTTTAAAATATTTTGACTTTTCTGACCCAATTCGAATAAATAATAATGATAGAGATAGGAGAAATCGATTAAAGTAAAAAAAAAAAAAAGTATGTTTGTTCTTCTTCAAGAAGGATGTTGTCATTACCCACACGTGGTGATTAAGTAGTACAATATAATTAATTCCACGGTGGACGTTTTCTTGATCGAAGTTCTCACTGGTGGGTACCTGATCGGAATTTGAAAGCCTGTTCTCGGATTAGAAGAGTTATTGGACAGGAATACACTCTTTACACTCGCGCTCAATGTTTTCAAACTCGGATCGGATCAGTCAATTTAATTGATGATCAGTCGGTTATTTGATTTGAGTGACTCTTAAAAATCGGTTCTTAATTGAATCGGTAAGAATTAGTAAAAACTGATCAATTGATCGGTCGAACCAGTGGTCGATCAAACCAGTCCGATTCGACCACTGTTTCAATAATTTTTTTTATTTTTTTAAATATTTTTATATTATTTGGTATATTTTTTTTCTATTTTTTAATATTACTAATATTATATATAATTAACTATAATTATTGCATAATCATAACGTCACACCGATTCGATTTATGGTTGAACCGGTCAAACCGGTGATTAGTAAGACCTCCGACTTGATGTTCGGTCTGGGTTTCAAAACTTTGCTCCCACCCCATCGTGTCGATCAATGACTATCGATTGATTGCTTGCAACCTTAAAGATCATTTCTCAAATTGAATGCGAAAATGTCTGCATATGGTTGAAAAACTAAAAAACGTTTTGTTTTCTTTCTTAATTTAATTTTGGATACAAGAGAGGTATATATACAAATAATACAAAAACAAGAATAGTAATGTACTACATTAGCTTCTTAATTTTATACACTAGCTCCATGATTTTTGATTGGCAATGATTTTGTTAGTTGTCTTGATTTGAATGTCACGAATTTTCTTATTCCATGTTATATTTATCTCTTTTACAATAATTTTTGCTTTCTTATCAGCCTCTTTCAAGATGGAGGCAAAGTACTGTAAATGCAGTCCCATCTTACTACAAAGAAATAAAAATGATGCTCTTGGCAAAAATTTGTTGAAGAAATCTGTAGCCTGATGAAAAGATAACATAAATCGTGTGACAAGGTTACTCATGACCACTTTTTCTTTGACAAAGTGATAATCTATTTCATAAAGGATTGACAAACATATAAGGAGCAGTAATATTGTCACAAAGTAACTAAGAAGGTTGAAACAAGGAAATGTCGATGTGTAAAAGAATATAAGCTATGTTAACTCGGTAGTAATGGAGGCCATGGATCGATATTTTGCTTCTGCACTTGATCTAGCAATTGTGGATTGCTTGTTATAACACCATGAGATGTAATTGGCTCTTAAAAAGACACAAAACCAATTGTGCTTCGCCGTGTTTAAGGGCATCATCCCTAGTCAGTGTGTAAAAAGCTATATATATATATATAAAAAGAAAGTGAACTACGAGATATAAAGTCAAATCCATAGTCTTGTGTTCCCTTAGGATAACAAAGTATTCACTTAATTGCCCTGAGTTGTAATTCAATGGATTTATTCAAAACTTGAAAATTTGTATTCACTACAAGTTAGATATTTGGTCGAGTAAATGTAAGGTATTGAAGGGTGCCAATAACACTCTTGTAATATATGGCTCCTATAAGTGTATCATCTGAAACATGAGGCATATCCTTGGGATCCATGAGAGAAGCAGTAATTGCACAATTAGTCATGTTAGTGCGAACAAGAGATCTTTAATGTACTTTTCTTATGAAAGAACGTTTTCTCCAGTGAATTCTTTAACTTTGACACATAGGAAGAAGTGTAGTAATTTGAGATCCTCCATGACAAACTCTAAACTCAATTGATTAATTAGTTGATAGATGAATGAGTCATTGTTTCTAGTTACCAAAATGTCATCTACATAGACAAGCAATAACACTGTAATAGAGCTTTGATGATAGACAATTAAAAAGGAATCTACCTTGTTATAATAGAATCCAAGGTGTAAAAGGAATTGAGACCAATGATCAAAACAAGTTTGAAAGGCTTGCTTTAACCTATAAAGGGACTTGTGAAGAAGATGTATAAGATCATGAACATCTACAAAACCAGAGGGCTACTCCTTGTACACAGTTTCTTTCAAGCTTCTATGAAAAAGGCATTATTGATGTCAAGTTATTTTATGCACCAATTTATTAAAGTAGAAATAGCAACAACAAGTTGAATAGTAGCATAAAAAATAATAGCATTGTAGGTCTTATTGAAGTTAATGCCAAAAAATTTGCTTAAAACCTCAAGAAACAAGACTAGTTATTAGTCTATATACAAAGCCATCTTCACGGTGTTTAATTCGAATTTTTTTTTTGACCTAACTACATTCATATTTGATGGTTATGGAACTAGTGACTAGGCCTTGTTTGAGTGAAGAACAATTTTTCCTCTATAGAAGCCACCCAACTAGAGTCCTTAAGTGCATGGTGGTGATTTCACGGTTCTGTGGTGATTTCACGATTCTGTAGGTAACGTGTCTTAGATCAAGTAGTATTGATAGTCCTACAAATGTTTTGGAGGTGGCTTATCTTGTTGTGGATGAACATAACTTCATTTGCACTACTATTGATGTTGACACCATTTAAGCTATTAACCTGGTCATTTGATAATGCAATAACTTGTACATCTATGAGGCCTATTGTATCATTTGTCAATATGGTAGCATGTGCATCAATTGGTTCCATTGTTTCCAATGATTTAGTTTCTTACAATTCTTCGACATTAGAAAGTGCGTCATTTTTAAGGTTTGAAGCTAGCATGTTATGGTTATTTAGAGTTGTGCCAATATCTACATCAAAACAAGTATTACTATTCAAAATAGAAGATTGCATTACTAATTACATTTCAAATTAATCCTTAGGAACAGTATTAGGTGTCATGTTAAACCATTCAGCAAAGGTTGGAATTTCAATAAGTTCTAATTACGTTGGATTTAATTCTACAGGAGCTAGTTTGTAGAGAAATTTGCCTTCTTAAGAAACAACATGCCTTGAGGTGTAACCTTCTTCTTCTGAATTTTGTAACATTGATAGCCCTTGTGGATAGGTTTATAATCGATAAAAACACATAGATATGTCTTCTTGACAAACTTAGTTCCCCCCTTGAGGCCTTAGAGATGACAAATATAAACATCCAAACACTTACAAGCTTTTGTAACCAAGTTCCATATGATGTAGATTGGTTATATAAACTAAGGATGATAACTTATTAATTAATTAGGCAGCTACAAGAATTGCTTTAACCCATAAAAATGCTAGTAGATTAGTGTGAAATAATATGGTTAAACATTTCTCAATAATATATATGTGCTTTCTTTCAACTACAACATTTTGATATGGTCTCCCAAGGCATGAGATCTTTAGTTGAAGTTCATAGTCACTAATATGTTTGAGAAAATTAAAAGATTTTAATTCTCCAACCCTATCATATTGAAAATTTTCAATCTTTTTATCAATTTGGTTTTCTACAAGTCGTTCAAAATTGAGAAGTAAGAATAAAAATATGAATTTTTAAAAATGGTATAAACAAGTAAAGCTTGAAAAATTATCTATAAAAATAATATAAAATTGAAAACTTTGATTGGAAACAATAGGAGCAGGTCCCTAGATATCATAATACACCTTTTATAAAGGAAAATTAAAAGTTTTGTTATTCAAATTAAAGGATTGTTTATAACTCTTTCCCACTTAACAACAACCACAAATCAAATGCTTAGTTCGTCAATTAGTGAGATCTATATCTTTCTTCCTTTTTAGTAGAGAAATAATCTTTGCACTTAGATGTTTAAGACGTTGGTGCTAGAAGGAAGATAAGTTGCCTATCTTATTGCATATAAAGCTTTATGAAAAATTGAATCCAAAATATATAGTTGTTTCTACATATGCCACTTTCCTAGTGTTCTCTTGTTTTTATCCTCAATAAGAAAATCATATGGAGTGAATTCAACAGCATAAGAGTTATCGACAGTGATTTTGCATACTAAAGTTGAGTTTTCCTTTAGTTTAGAGACAATAAGAACATCCTTTAAATTTAAACTACTAACATTTGTATCACCAATGTGTGTTATAAATAATTTGTCTCCATCTCTAATATAAATAACATCATTCCATGTATATGGTTTTGGACTAAGCAACACACATGCATCATTGATGATATGTGTTGTAGCTCTTGAGTGTTTGTAGAGAAAAGGGTCATTATTGTTTATAGTGAGAGCATTGAAAGCCAGCAATAAGTCCTCTAACAGATAAGAATAATTAAACCTATACCAACAATCAAGAGTGACACAATTTTTCCTTCCACAAATTTGACATATTGGTTTATTATCTTTTTCTTGGTTTTGTCTTACTCCTTTAATGTCTTCTCTCGTTGAGTTCTATGAAATAAAACCTCTGTTATTGTATTAACCAATTGGAGTAAAGCTTCAACCTTTCAGCTAAAACCGCCTTGATTTCCTTTATTGCTTCAACTAGTAGCCTTTTCTTCTTGCTTCTGGGTAGCAAGAGTCAGCTCACATCCTTGAATAGCAAGCACAAATTAGTTAAAAGTAGGATAAGGTGGCTTGGTTATCATAGCTAGTCGAAAGTTTTCATATTTTAGTCCTAATCTTTGAGCAATTTGAAAAAATTTATCAAGATCAAATATTGATTTCTTAATAGCTACAATATTTTCACACATTGATTTGAATTCTTTTATTTATTTATCCAAAATTCTTAATCCCTTTTTGATAGATACTTCTAAGAAGACCTTGTTTTTCAATTATGGTTGGTAGCAATTATTGTCTTAATAAACTCTAAACATTGTAAGAAGTAGTATCTTCTACAATGGATGTTTGAACTTCTTCCTTTATTATACTAAGTAGCCATAAGAAGAGAAGTCCATCGTTTGCTAGCCATAAGGTATAATTTGGGTTCTCTTTTCCATCTTTAAGCTTGACCTTGAGTTTTTTATTATTCTTTTCCACATGATGAAGCATACTGAGATTGCAAGTTAGAAGAAGGATTTATGATCTCCAATTGAGATAATTATTGGAGCCTAATTTGATTGATATCTGTTGGGATAATGACCCAAGTCTTCAAGACTTCTATTCTATGTAGATTACTACTTTATGTATATTCTTACTTTGTGTAAGTTTTCTTTCCTTATTTGACATTATTTCAAATTCCTACTCTGTGTAGGATTCCTACCCTGGGATTATATTACTATATAAACACCCCTTGGGGGTCCTTTAAAACATTTTATTGGTGTACTCTTCGTTAGTCCTAGGGTTTGTGTGTGTGAGAGAGAAAATGCTTGTAATTTTTCTCCTTGACATAGTGCATATTTCTGGGCTCTTTTTGCCTCGTGGGTTTTTCTCCCATCACTCAATTTTCCTACGTAAAATTTTTGTGTGCTTCTACTATTTTTCCCTATTTACTGGATTTATGTCATTGCTTCTACGACTACTAGCACAACAAACTGGTATTAGAGCAAGGTTCGTTTCGGTCAATCAAGTCTTATCGTCATGTCTCTTTCATCCAAATTTGACATTGACAAGTTCAACGAAAAAATCAGTTTTGCTATTTGGAAGGTCCATATGCAAGTTGTTCTCACATAACATGGATTGAAGAAAGTTTTGTCTGGCAACATAAAGAAACCTGCAATATGTCATAAGAGGATTGGGAAGAGTTGGACGAAAAAGCCTTATCCAGTATTCAATTATGCTCAACGTGTGAAGTGCTCCGAGAAGTAATCCATGAGACAACTACTATAGGACTCTGGTGGAAATTGGAATCCTTTATATGAAGAAGAGTTTGGCCAACAAACTTCATCTCAAAGAATGTCTCTTTATGCTCAAGATGTCCGAAGGTTCACCCGTCCCATCTCATGTTGACGAATTTAATTTCATTATTATTGATTTAGAAAATCCTGATGTTAAAATTAATGATGACGATCAAGCAATGCTGCTTGTTATTTCACTGCCTCATTCATATTAGCACTCTAAAGAAACCATGCTTTATAGTAACCGTGAAGCTTTCTCTTTAGAAGAAGTTAAATCTGCTTTGCTGTCTAAAGAAAAGTTTAATGCTTCCATTGAGAAGGAGGTTGAGAGTTCAATGATTAGAGGTAGAAATTTTGAGAAAAGAGAGAGCAGTAAGAACCATAAGCAGTTTAAATCTAATTCTAGAGGTAGAAATGTCAATATTATACATAAATATTGCAAAAAAATCAGACACAAGGTCTCGGACTGTTATAAATTGAAAAATAAATTTGAAAAATAAGGTAAAAATAAGGGAAATCAATCTGATTCTACCCCTAAACCTGTTATGGTTGATTCTAGTTTAGGAAGTGATGTTATTTTGGTTGTTCAAGGCAAAAAACGATCCAAAGATGAATGGATCAACTCCGGTTGTACTTTTCATATGTGTCCTTACAAGAATTCGTTTGCCACCTACGAAATGGCTAAAGGTGTTATCCTTATGGGTAATAATGCACAGTGTGATGTGGTGGGGAAAGTTACAATCAATATTAAAACTTATGATGGTGTTCTTAATACTCTCTCTAATGTTCGTCACAGTCCTGATTTGAAAATAACCTTATTTCACGTGGTACACTTGAGTCTCTTGGGTGTAGATACTCCTCTCAAGGTGGAGTCATGAAGGTATCATGAGGTAATCTTTTAATCCTTAAAAAGAAAATACATGGTGCTTTTTATGTGTTACAAGGCTCTACTGTTATTGGTACTGCTGATTTTGTCTCATCTAATTCTCACCAAGATCCCACCAAGTTGTGACATTACAGCCTAGGCAATATGGGTGAGAAAGGTAAGCAAATCTTGTACAAGAGGGGTCTATTAAGCCAGAGTTATGTGAACATTGTATCTTCGATAAATATACTAGAGTAAGTTTCTTTTCCCCAGGGATTCACAGGACCAAAGGTACTCCGAATTATATTCACTCTGATAGGGTCCCTCTCGCGTTGCTTCTTAAGGGAGTAGAAGATATATGTTGACCATTATCGAAGACTTCTCTCGTAAGGTTTAAGTTTTTTCCTAAAGAAGAAAAATAAAGTTCTTCCCACTTTTAAAGAGTGGGAAACCCTGATCGAGAACCAAACATGTAAGGAAATTAAGCAGTTAAGAATTGAAAATTGTCTTGAGTTCTATAAAGATGCTTTTGATAACCTATGAAAGAAGACGTTGCTAGACACTACAATTTAGTTGGTAAGCCTCAGCAAAACAGAGATACTAAGAGGATGCTTGGTTGATGGGTTTGGGAAGGGGTTAATGGGTCAGGAATGAAAAGTGAGTGGTTGGTTATTGATTATCATTATAGGGGCAATAGTTTGATATCCCACTTTTAGGGATTCCTCCATACCCTTCATTTAGTAGAGGAATGAAACTCATTCCTTAGTAGTGACTCTATTTTCAAAAATATTTTTAATACTAATTAATTAAATGTAATTAATTAATTAAAATA
>JAOTAZ010000009.1:21383423-21398561 GCA_025629785.1 Erythroxylum oxycarpum | reverse complement strand
AGATTGTGCCAAGATACTTGCTGGGTTGGGGGTCGCAAAAGTTTATAAGCTGAGCCAATGGAGTACTTTTTTGAAGGAAACCATTCCAAATAATCTAAAGAATTACTTGGTTGGTACTGAAGGGGTTCAAAATTTCTCATGATCGCTATAGGAAACTCCTGCCACCGCCAGTCGTTATTCCTGATAATGTCGGAAACTGTAGCTATCATAGGCATACCCAACTGATTTATCTCCCTTGGTGATAAGAAGTTCTTCAGGATTCCCTTCGAATGCCAATGGTCTTGCCATAATGGTTACCTCATTGAGTTAGCAAAACTCACCAAAATTGCAACGTTGTCTTTTCAGGATCGAGAGACGACTCAAGCTATTGAGGGGCTCTACTGCCTTGTAGATTGCATTTTGGCAAGAGAAGTCATGACTCAAAGGTCAGTCAGTTGGGGATTTTTAGGTGACTTAGATAGATTGTATATATTTTCCTCTTTCATATAGTACTTTTGTACTAGGCTTTGTTATTATACATGTAGTAAAGGTTGAAAGACACAATGTAGACTTTTGGTTTGTGAGATGATATGAGGAAAAAGTGGATTTTAAAATATTGTTATCTTCTTATGATGCTTTTTAAGTAAATTGTGATACCATGCCATATGAAGTGAATGTAGTGATTGAACGTAGCTCGCCCTTATCGCAGGATATGTACCGAAATAACCTTCGGGTGTCCCGGTGTATACCCTACGGTAAGGGGACGCTACAACTTAGGTCAAAACTACCATTATATTTCATGCATTCATGAAATGGAATGCATCATTCACACTCAATCACTTTCACATATCATCGGACCATAGTCCGGCATTCAATACAATCAATCACATTTATATAAGCATTCAGTAGTCAATCAATACAAAAATTCAAACAAAACAAAACTACTATAACTTTCTTTAAAGATATTAGATTAAGGTGATCTTTCCACGTTCAAAAGATAACTTCAAGATCTACAACTTTCATAAGGACCTCAAAGACAAACTCTATCGTCTAGTGGGTCAAAATTGAACAAGACGATAGGATAGGCGATTCAGTCTACAGTAGATTAGACGATAGGATCAGGTGAACAGTGCACTTGACGATATGATGTCATCAGACAATACTTCATCACAGATGATATGACATCATCACCAGACGATACGACATCATCAAACGATACTTCATCACCAAACGATATGATGTCATCAGACGATACAATCTATACTCCTAAGCACTTCCACTTATAAGGATCATAACTTTTGACTCCGATGTCCAAAAGTTTCACGTTGGTAAGATAACAGAAAGATATACAACTCTCAAGAAGGAAACTTTGTCAAAATCTATCTAGATCAATCCTGAATTTCCCCTAAAGTCCGAATATGACTTTTACATTCATCCACCAATGTACTGCACCCAGTTCTCAACTTAATGAAAATTTTGAGACTCTTAAAGATATATTTTAAATTCAATGTCTTCATAAGAAATGTAGTCATATGTCTCTAGTTTAATCCAAATGAAGAATCATCTCATTTGGATAACTAGAGAAAAAGCTATGACTAACAGACTGAAGCACACTCAGTGAACATTTTCCGGATCAACTACCAATTTTTTTTCCAAATCTTCCCTTATCACAACTCATACCAAGATCACTCTTTCTACTCCCTCTACTTCTCATTTTCAGTAAAATCAAATTTAAAATCAATTATATCTGGAAGTTTTCAATGAATGCATATACCATTATTTTTGTGTGCTAAGATTCAATATTTCCTTTTGAGCTCACATGTATCGAATTTTCGGGTTCTAACCTTTAGTGTTGGAATGGGATGTTACAACTAAAGCTTCTAAAAACGTTATGCAACTTATCCATATATTTCCAAAATAACAACATTAGGAAGGAAAAGTAAATAGTCTTTTGACATGTTAACAATATGACGTTCTAGCACCAAAACTGTGTAATAGGTAGAAATCATATTGTGTGAGCATTCTTAGAGACCATCACATTGCTTTAGTCGATTGTTTGATGCTTCAAAAACGTCGTTGAGAAGATTATGCAAGTCACAGTAATTCTTACATTAATCAATGTAAGAATCAATATATTCATTATTAATGTTGATATTAGTACTCATTCTTCTCCAATATCTTATTTAAGTTAAAATTAGTCTTTTAAAAAAATTTGTTAAATAATTTATAATTGTTAAAACTAATATTATTTAATTATTTCAATTTTTAAGATTCTTCTATTATAATTAATGTTTTAAAAACTATACCGAAAGTTAAATCAGTAAGACAAGAGGTTTAAAAATTAAAAGATTCAATTGGTATTACTAGGGATGGCAAAACCAGCCCGATTCAGCATGATTTTGGCCCAGTTTGAAGGAGCCACGAGTAGGTCATGGGTCAACCATGATCAGTCCGACCAAACCACGGGCAAGCAGGCCTAACTTGTGACCTAACTATTCCTTCAAAAACGACATCGTTTTGTCAAAAGCAACATCGTTTTTTGACTTTTTCTTAAAAATATATATGATGGGCCAAGTTAGCTGATACCGAGCTCATTTCATATATGATTCCATACCCATTGTGGATACCAGGCTCAATGGAGTGAAATGTTGGCCCATCAAACAAGTTCATAGTCATAAGATAATGGTGACAAGGATGAGGATGCTCCGTTGGATGTGCAATCTTACTAAAAGAGATAATGGTAATGGACAAATTAAAGGTAGCTAATATTATGGACAAATTAAGAGAGATAAGACTTCGGTAGTTTGGACATATTAAAAGAAAACACCTTAATGCTCTAATGAGAAGATGCAAAAGGATCGCACTTAGAGATTGTAAGAGAAAAATAGGAAAGTCTAAGAAGAATTGGTGGAGGTAATAAAAAATGATATGACAATGTTGGAACTTACCGAAGACATGACTTATTATAAAAAACTTTAGCGTGCTAAGATTGAGATAAAGGATCCCTCGTAAAAAGATCCTAGTAGTTCTCTTGAATCTTGTAAGTTTTCCCTATTGTAGTAATCTAGTGGTAAGTAAAAATTATTATTATTATTATTATTATTATTATTATTATTATTATATTTATATTTATTTGTTTTATTCTATTTTCATTTTTCCTATTATTTATTTATTATTTTCCCCCTTATTCATTCACGTGGGTAATTTGAAAACAACCTTTCTACTAGTTAGGAGTATCGTTGCATTCTATTTAGTCTCCTTAGACCCTGCATCTTAGCGAAATTTTTGTTGAGAGTTGTTGTTGTTGCTGTTATAAAAAAGAGTTATAATAGAGAAAATATTGTGATCGTTGACCCTTAAATTTGAAACATATTGTGATGATGACAAAAGAAGTCCATGATCTATCTTCAATTAATATTGATGAAGTATCCAACACTTTGTAAGCCTACGAGCAATAAATGAAAGAGAAAAAAGGTAAGAAGCCAATACAACAAGCTTTACAACTTACAAGCCTAGGTCTCCATTAAAGTAGATTAAAGTGGAGAAATAAGTAAAAAAAGCATCGTAACTCCTATGGGAGAGGACAATGAAGAGGAAGCCATTTCTTGAACAATAGAAGTCATGGCAATCATAATAACAATTATATGATTAGAGGTAACCAAGATAATGATAAACAACGTAATCTAACGACCATAATATATAAGAGATCGTGGATGCAAATGTGAACGTGGTAGAGCGAGAAATGACAAATTCAATGTTGAATAATATAATTATAAAAAATGTGACCATATTCAAATGAATGAAAAAAGTAAAGAAGTGCCCAAAAGGCTTACTATATACAAGATAATGATAATAATAACAATGACAATCATATTCTCTTAATGGCTGCTGTAGCTTATGAAATAACAAACTATCAGATATGGTTCCTTAATATTGGATGTATCAATCATATGCGGTAAAAAGGAGCTATATGCATATCTAGATGAATCTTTCCGCGCCAAAGTCAAATTTGCTGATGATAACATCATTTTGGTTATGGGAAAAGTAAAAAATCTTATCAACTTGAAAAATTGGGATAAGTATATTTCATATTTTTTTAATGTGTCATCAAAGAAAAAATTTTGTTGAGTATAGGTTAAATGCAAGAAAAGGAGAACGTGATGACTCTTTATAATAATATTCATCTTTCATAAGCAAAGTACAAATATTCTTACAACTCCTTTGAAAAAAATCATATGTTTAAAGTTAATATCTCTAATGGTATTTATAAATATCTTAATGCAATTATAAAAGATGAATTTTGGCTATGACATTTATGGTTTGGAAATTTGAACTTCCATAGCTTAAAAATGATTGCTTAAGAAAATATGATAAAATGAATGTCCAATATACATCATCTTGAATAGTTATATGAAACATGCATTATAGGGAAGCATCATCAAATGTCTTTTATATGAAGACAACATCAACAAGTATCTATCATTTAAGCTTATTCACTTTGATGTAAGTGGCATAATGAGTATGGTGCCAAATAGTAATAATAAGTACTTCTTAACTTTCATTGATGACTTGACTTATAAATCATGGGCCTATCTTCTACAAAGAAAGTCTGAAGTTTTTTGTTGTTTCAAGAAGTTCAAGATACACTTTAAAAACTACATTAGTAAAGAATTATGTACAATGGCGAAGATGAATACATGTTTAGTATCTTTAAAGAGTTTTGTGAAGGATATAGGATGCATCATGTAATTACTTTTTTTACACTCTACAACACAACGAAGTTGCTAAATAAAAAATGATTATTGATATAACGAGAAGAATGCTAAAGGCCAAGTGAATGTTAAATTCTTTTTTGGAGTGAATTTGTCTCATATGATGTTTGTATTCTGAATATATCTCCAATAAAAAGAGTCCCAAATCTCACCCTCACAAAAGCTTGGAGTAGTGTCATGCCAAGTGTGAAGCATCTGAAAATTATATTTCATCATAACCTCTAATTTATTTTCGTTTTTTACCACAACAGCAGCGAAACGACGTCGGTTTTTACCCGGAGAGGCGTGAAAGCGAAACGCCAAGTTTCCAACTGTCCCAAGAACGAAGAGTCCAACGACGGTGAATCTCTACGTCTTTAACTGAATTTGCTAAGCCGGAGTTGTCTGTCTATCTATGTCGTATAAATGCACGCACAAACTTGTAGTTGAGTTGGGTGACCTCCTTAGTCCTTTCCTTTGTGTTCTCTCCTTTCTCTCCATACAACACTCAACGCACACGGCGATTATTCCTAAGATTTGTTCCCTCCCTCGTATCCTCCGCCACACTTTCTCCTCTTATACTCACCTTCCTCATTTCCATTTTTATCTCACTTTCTCTCCTCCCAAACAAACAGTTACCCAAGAGAAAGCTCCAATATGGCGTCAGCTTTCTCCGCCACTAAGTTTTCTCACCCTTTTCCTGTCTATTCCACTCCCGCCAGATCTCACTACAAGACCCCTCCTTTTGATCCTCTTAAAAGTTCTGCCTCTTTCATTGGATCTACCAGAAGTCTCCGTTTTCACAAATTGAATCAGGCCAATCCTCACCGAAAATCTGCTGTTGTTGCTGTCTCCGATGTCGTTAAAGAGAAAGATGTCAAATCCGGCACCAATCTGGTACTCCAAGACTACGTACTTTGAATCTTTTTTTTTTTCAATTGCTGGGTTGGTTCTTATTGTTCTGCGTTTCTGGTTTGTGTTTTCATTTGTTAAGTGGTGGTTGATATTTGGGTATCCAACGGTAAAGGAAAAGGCATTAAATTTACTCTGTCAAGGATCAAATGAAGCAACTTTAGTCAATAATGGCTTAAAGCATTTCAAAGTTTCCATGTACTCTTTTAGGCGTTTCACATTTTCCTATTATTCTGAATGTTTTCTGGTCGAGACACCTTGTTAATTAGGCTTTAGAATCAAATTGAGGACTTGTGTTTGCTTCGAATACATGAAACTATTAGAGGCTGCTTGGATTGTTTTTATTTATTCGGTTATTTCTGTACCTAGTTGATTACAAAAGAAGAAGGCTTGGAGCTATACGAGGATATGGTTTTGGGCAGAGCTTTCGAGGACATGTGCGCGCAGATGTATTACAGAGGCAAAATGTTTGGTTTTGTTCATCTCTACAATGGCCAGGAGGCTGTCTCAACTGGGTTCATCAAGCTCTTGAGGCAGGACGATTGTGTTGTCAGCACTTACCGTGATCATGTTCATGCTTTGAGTAAGGGGGTTCCAGCTCGTGCCGTGATGAGTGAGCTTTTTGGCAAGACCACTGGATGTTGCCGGGGCCAAGGTGGATCCATGCATATGTTCTCGAAAGAGCATAATCTGCTTGGTGGGTTTGCTTTCATTGGTGAGGGAATTCCAGTGGCAACTGGTGCAGCATTTTCCTTCAAGTACAGGAGGGAAGTTTTGAAGGAAGCAAACAGTGATCAAGTGACTGTGGCATTCTTTGGAGATGGTACTTGCAATAATGGACAGTTCTTTGAGTGTCTAAACATGGCAGCATTATGGAAATTGCCCATTGTGTTTGTTGTGGAGAACAATTTGTGGGCAATTGGAATGTCCCACTTGAGAGCAACTTCGGATCCTGAGATTTGGAAGAAGGGGCCAGCATTTGGGATGCCAGGAGTTCATGTTGATGGAATGGATGTTTTAAAGGTTAGAGAGGTTGCAAAGGAGGCAATTGGAAGGGCTAGGAGAGGAGAGGGGCCAACCTTGGTCGAATGTGAGACTTACAGGTTTAGAGGACACTCATTGGCCGACCCTGACGAGCTTCGTGATCCAGGTGAATCTTTCATATGAATGCCTTCAATGATTTAACCAATACAAAGTTGATAATTTTTGCTCACTGTGCATTTAATTGCTAGATATTATCATTGCCATAATCATTTCGACTGTTTATGGATGGTTTTCTACTTTAGCTCTTACACATGCCTCCAGGATGGTTTAATGGCCACTGCCTTTTCAGAATTGTTGAGAGAATTTAATTGCCATCTTAATTCCTCGACTATCCCCTTTATGTGCTTGTTAATTTATTACTCTTTTGAAATGTTGGGTGTTTTGTCATTCGCGCTGCATTGATTGTAGACATGATTAGACATGGCATTTGTGTATCAATGATTCACTTCCTCACACTTTCTGTTCTTTAAACAGCTGAGAAGGCTCATTATACTGCCAGAGATCCCATCACAGCCTTGAAGAAATATATTATTGAGAAGAGCTTAGCTAGTGAAGCAGAACTAAAGGCCATCGAGAAGAAGATAGATGAATTGGTTGAGGACTCTGTTGAGTTTGCAGATGAGAGTCCTCTTCCCCCTCGAAGCCAGCTACTTGAGAACGTCTTTGCTGATCCGAAAGGTTTCGGCATTGGACCCGACGGGCGGTATAGATGTGAGGATCCCAAGTTTACTGAAGGCACTGCTCATGTGTAGGCCTTTTGACCTCCACTGACTAGCTGCGGTTGAATTTAGTTGTTGTATCTGTTTCGTTATAGCATCTCTCAAAGATTTGCTTAGTTGCGGAAATTATATGAAAGAATAGTGAATTGAATCTTTAGCATTTCTGTGGTTGATATGTTTTAGGTTGTACTTGAGTGAAGTTGATAATAAAAGTCTCACCTTAAAATGGATTCTGCCTTTTTAATTAACTAATCGTATCATCTGGGGAAACTTTGTAAAATAAAAGCTCAGATAAACTCAGATTTAACTAAGATCAAGACAAATTTTAGATTGAGATATCTTTGAACCTCTTTTTTTCCACTGCTTTTGAAAACCAATCAATTCAACCAAATTAGATTTTACCTACAGTATTCAGACCAATCAAATCAAATGTTGCCTTAAGATTCAGTCCGGACTAGGCCCCAACCATTTTACCAAGCCTAAGAAGAATGGTCGACAAAACAAATCAAACAATCCAAGATCAGAATGATTTTATCAAAAGGGATCTAAATCTTGTAGGATTAAATTTCTAACTTGAAAGTAATTCCCACTGTCTACACCGTCTTCTAAGTTTTACTGCAAAAAGGATGGAACTCCCAGTAGAGAAGCAAAAAGGATTCTGATCTTGCCAGAATGATACTATATATGGAAAGCAAACAATACAAGAACAAGAAACACGGTAATGGAAAAATTGGGGAAGAACTCTGAACTATTGTGACCTGCCGGGGTGTGATATTTGATTGTTGTCTGGAGTCGGGGGCAGCAAGAATAAGCTTCGGAAAAAAAAAAAAACTTTACAACTTCAAAGCAGCAATTGCTTCAGGCTTAAAATCAACCCTGAGACCCAGTACTCTTCTGACTTCAGCAGGTGTTAGCCTCCAGGTCATAGGTCCTGAGTTCTCACCCCAGAAGTCTAGAATCTCTGATACCTTTTCTAAGTTAAGAATGGTTGCCATTTGAGTAAGCCGAGCAAATTTGTCCCTAACTGTCCGCTGGGTCATGCTAGAGAAATGGCTTACCAGAGCCCTCACATCTCTATCAAGCTGAAGGCCACCAAGCTGACTGAATCTTTTTTGCATCATAATCACCTCCAGCCTTTTTACAATGAAGTCAATGACCAAATGCACAAAAGAGTCATAATTGATAGCAGTCATGAGTTGCTGGAGCCATGACACATTTGTTTCAACAGCATGAAGAAGCCTCTGGACCCAAGGGTCATTCACCTCGTTATCAGCATATTCTGACTCGGATAATTCATAGCTGACAGTTGCTACACTATCTAAGACTGGACGGATTCGAGGTGTTACGGTTGCCACGAGTTGTTCCATGCCAGCATTGAGAACCTGTTTGAAAGTATTGCTCATATCCCCCAACTCGGACAGACAAGATTTCACCTTTTCTCTATCCGCTGGGGCAGGAAATGCCTGCAGAAAAGTGATCGCAGTTTGTTTAGTAACAGAAGGAAATCTCTATCATACAGAGATAAGATGGCTACAACAATGACAAACAAGCATAAAATGCGCACACCAAAGGGTATCAGTTTCAACAGCATGTAGAATTCTCTGATGAATAGCCTAATTATAATTGTTCTGTTGACTGCCAATCATTCTAATACAAATAGGCACCGTCAGTTATATATAGCAGCTCTAAAAGGGCAAAAAAAAAAGGGGGGGAAATATATTGAAAGATCGATGGGAAGATCGAAGACAACAGTTCTATTCCCAAAGTTTTCAAAAACCTTCAGCCCTAAGTTGACCTATCTAAAGTTATTCTAAATCAAAACTGAGCAGAATTTTAAAGACAATGAAACCTAAAAAAGTCTGGATTTCTAATAGTTGGGAAACATCAAAAAAATACCTATTTATGTAGACCATGAAAAAGCCACCAATAAGCCCAATATTAATGTCTGACCATGTAGCTGAACTTCACAGCATCTTAAACTCATTTTTCCTTTAATTTTATATTTCCTGCATCATCTTACTCCTTCTTTTGGATTTATCACATAATTAGTGGGGAAACATAAAGCTGATACAAGCTAAAAAGCAACGAATTAACAGAGGCATAATCCTTCTTTTCGGTGGTTATCAAAGCACTATTCCTTACCTCTGCACATTGTTCTTCAATCTCATGCTTTAGCTTTAGCACATACTCGCTACTCACGTCCATGTTATTCAATGCAGTTGCAATCTCTGTCCCAGTTTTCTGGACACCAACGCCACCCAAAAACAGTTTTGCACCAAGATTTGGTTCTCTCATTTTCTGTTGCAAAGCTTCCTGGTACTCGTTGCTCAACAAACTACTTGCCCCACTAAGGACTGCAATTACAGAGCTAATATTTGAAGTGGATATTGCCCTTCTCAGACAACTCTGTAGAAGATAGAAGACATCGTCCACCATAGAAGTTGTGAGGCTATCAGGCACATGCTCGTCTATCCTAATGGCTTTCCTCACATTTTCCACCATAAAGAATCCCTCCAAAATCACATAAAACCCAGTAATATCTTGGGCTACTTTGCTAAAGGTCCCACTCCTAAAAGACTTAGTAGCTCGGGGAACCAGCTCTGGATCAACAGAACTCAATCCTTTAATCTTTGAAACCATAAATTCAGTATAATCCTCACCCAATTGCATCAACGTGAGTATCTCTTCTAAATACAACTCAACCTCTCTGGGGTCGGGGCCCTCCGGTTCACCAACAGCAAGTAAATTCTTGTTCTGAGCATTAATCTCAGATGATAATTTAGCCAATTTCCTATACTCCATATACTTCTTCAAAATAGAAGAACCTTTCGAATCGCATTCCTCTTGTAACTCACAAATTGCATACACAATCCCATCCTCACCACACAAACTCCTCAAAATTTCATCGTTTTCCTCAATAGCCAAGACAATATCTTTAAACAAATTCGTCAAACAAGCAACAAAATTCACCTGATTTTGACCATGATTCTGCTCCATCAACTCCACTAACTGCTCAAACTCAAGCCTAAATCTCATCGCAATCACTTTCTTCAAATAACCTACATAAATCTGCAACCCTTCCTCTTCCAATCCTAACGGCGGATACAACCTAATGAACCGCAAAATCGTCTGATGATCTCGCTGATCCACAGCCGTCGATAACCGCTTCCGTACAATTCCTTCCAGAAGCTTCTTGGAAGCCAACAGCTGATCTCTCTGCTCCGATCCGGAGTCCGTATATTTCGCATCAATTTCAAGAAATGTCCGAACATATCTCGCAGCCGATTCATAATCCTCAGCTTCAAGAGCATTCTTCACACCGTCAATACAATTCCCTCTCTCCACAATCGCGTCGATGCGAAGAAGCGTGGAGTTAACCCTAGACTGAGCGAGGTCGAGCTCACGTACCTTAGCGCTCACGTGATCGGCGAGGTCGCACGTGGACCGAACATTAGAGAGCATGTGATCAGAATCAGCTTTGACGATGTCGAGCACGTCGGCAGATTTCTGGACATGGAGGAGGTGTTTGTCGAGATCGGAGCGTTGAGCGAGGAGGTTGTCGAGGTCCAGATCCAAGGCACGCTGGTAGGCGATGCATTCGTGGAGGAGACGAGTCATTGCGCCAACGTCGGTCAGGTTGCGGACGAGATCGACAGCCTCCGGCGTGCCGAACTCTATGGAGGAGGCGACGGTGGTTTCGTCTTCTTCATGCGGTTGTCTGTGGTGGATCGATCCGTTCGGCGTTGTTGGCATTTTCGTTCCTCTGGTGTTTTGGATCTGTGTCTGATGTTATCACTGGTTCTCTGTCTTCTCTACACTAGTAAACTACTGCTGGATCTTGTTTGGAGTAATGTACAACGAAATGAGGAAATCTAATTTATCGGGTCGGGTTGACCCTTTGATTATTGGGTCATTATCAACCCGATCCATATCATGAGGTAAATGACCCGGTAGCACCGGTTTTGAGAACCGAGGCTAGGCGTATCCACAGAAGCGAAGCACCGAGCATCCATGGCTACTGTTACGGTACCTTCAATTGTGTCTTCGCCGTTACTTAACCGAACCAAAATAACGGCAATGACAACCTCTGTGTCTATAGCTCCTTCGTGCTTGTCTCTCTCTCACTCTCCTAAACCGTTTGCTTCTCCTTCTATTCAATGCATCTCCAAAAGTGCTGGACGGGGTTTCAGATTGTCGGCGGTTTTGAATGAAGACCCGTTTCTCTCGAAAGCTTCTGAAGGCGAGGAAACTGATGACGAGGACATGTCTGGCTTTGAATTAAGGAATCAAGACGCAAGACCCTGTGAGCTATACGTGTGTAATCTTTCTAGAAGCTGCGACGTTTCGGAGCTTGCAGTATTGTTCAAGCCTTTTGGGAATGTTCTCTCGGTTGAGGTACTTTTCGAACTGTTTCAGAATTTTGCTGGTATATCTTTGCAAGTGTTGGACCAAGTAGAATCTCCAGCTTCTTCAATCATGAAGCTGATTGATTGTAAATATGAGCTAAAAAGTTGAATTCCCTTAAACTATACTTGGCTTGTTACTGATTTGGTCTAGTTGAAGAAGATTGAGTTGAATATGGGCGCTCTCCATTATATTGATTTTCCACCGATTCGTGACTTGATTGTAGGTTTCCAGAGACCCTGAAACGGGTGAGAGTAAAGGATGTGGTTATGTCACAATGAGTTCATTGAGTTCAGCAAGAAATGCGATTTCTGTATTAGACGGATCTGTTGAGTGTGAAGCAGGCTAGCCTCTTTTCATTTCTTCTTCTTTATTGTAGTGCAACATGCCTGAAATGTTCTTTTACTCTTTGAAGGATTTTGGTGGGCGGGAATTGCGAGTGAGATATTCTATTGAGATGAGTTCTAGGAGAGCCAACGCTGACGTACTGAATTCGGGGACTGTAAAAGTGCTAGTATATGAAAGTCCCTACAAGTTATATGTTGGCAATCTTCCATGGGACGTAAGACCTGAGATCTTGAGGAATCAGTTCGTCCAGTTCGGGGATGTGCTTAGTACCAGGATTTTGTATGATCGGAAAGCAGGAAAGTATCGTGCCTATGGGTTTGTTTCTTTTTCGACTGAAGCGGAGCGAAATGCTGCACTCTCTATGAATGGAGCAGTAAGAATATTTTCATTTCATCATTCCAGTTCCCTTCTGTTTTCTTTTGGTTCAACGTTATACTGAGGTATGGTCTCCCTTGCAGGCATTTCGAGGTCGGACGCTAGTTGTTAGAAAAGGTGTTCAAAGATACTGATCCCCAAGTAAATTGCTATATTTCTGCAGTTAGAAATTTAGTTGCTGATATAGCCATTAGTTAAACAGAAGAATTCAATTCCACGGGCTAAGGATGGCAGATTTGTCTTCCTTTTACCAAGTTTTGCATTTCACTGAAGTCTGGTCACTGTCGTGAGTTTTTTATAATCCAACACATTCTCCTGTGAACTGAAGATCTTTACTGCATTATTTTCTTGCAACTTGTCGTCGTTTCTGATACCTTGGTTTCTTACTAGCTTTGTTCCTGTCTTTGAAGAAAATACATGTATTGACAATGCAAGACAAGTTTTGCTTTGAAGAAATAGCAAAACCACTAGACACTAAACAAGTTCTTGGATTTTGCAACACAGGCATAAATCTCCTAGTAAGTTATGTCTCAATATTTACATCTTCCAACAAAATGACAATAAGATGTACAGAAGGGATTTACCTTCTGCCAGAGCAATAAGAAGATGAGGATCAAATTACTACAGGTGAATCATGATGAAATACAGCAAAATTGCCAGCTCCTTTTCGGGGAGAAGTAGTGTTTTATTAGGTATTTTGGTTGCTTCACACCCAAAAAGAAGGAAGAATATGAGTCCTCCTTGTCTAACAGAAGACAATCCAAATTCATACAGAAATCTCTAATCAATGATATAATTTTTCAACGAACTAATGAATAATGTTATTTCAAAGTTTACAGCATAAGGCATAATCTATGAACCAAAGATTCAAACTCATCGCCATTTACTACGATGCGTTTTACTGATCAAATACTCCTCCAAACCAATGGCGGCTTCCACTATTCTAGTATCACTCTTTATTTCTACCTTGATAACCTTATCCAACATTTTCTCAATTCTCTCAAATTCATCAACTATACAGATCCTAGGAACAATGGTGTCCCAAGTGTCCATATGTGGAGCTTCTCCATGCTTCAAGAGTGCCTCCACAACCTCACAAGCTTCTTCCGTCCTCCCAGAGTTGCAAAACCCAATCACCAAGGCGTTAGTGATTGAAAAGTGCGGCGAAAAACCCTTCGATGTCATTACTCGGAGATAACCCTTAGCCTCATCAAACATCCCTTGATCGCATAGCCCACCAACCAAAGTCCTATAAGAAACCAAATTGGGTAAGCATCCATTGGACTCCATATCCTCGAGAATTTTACGAGCATCCAGTGAGCGCCCTTCTCTGCAAAATCCTAATATAACCGTGTTGTAATGAACAATATCAGGAGTACAACCCTTTAGCTTCATTCTACATAGAATCTTATATGCCTCTCTCAGCTTCATTTTTCTACACAGACTATTCAAGATTGTTGTATAGCTCAACGAATCAGGCACATACCCTTTATTTATCATATCCTCCAACAAATCAACCGCTCCATTAACCTGGCCTTTTCTACACAATCCTTGCATCAAAATTCTGTACGATTCGACGTCCGGCACAAGATCTCTCTTAAACATTTGATTGAACAGCTTATAAGCGATACTGAGTCTCCCATTAAGACAAAAGGCACGCATTAGGATGTTGTAAGATTTCGTGTTGGGATTAACACCGTATCTGTGGGCATCTCTGAAAAGATCAAAAGCCGATCTGACGTAGTTCCTGTCACCAACAAGTATTTCGAGAATGCGGTTTAAGTGTTTGGTTAAAGGCCTACACTTAAACTCGAGAATTTTGTAGAAGGTTTTAAGAGCCTTGTTGGGCAAATTAGCCTCTTCGTAGACTTTGATCAAGCAAGAGAAAAGGGTATGGGTTACTGGGTACCCCTTGCATTTGAGGTCAAGGAGAAGATCATCAACAAGAGAGAAGTACTTGGAGCGACCAAGTTTAAGGATGAGAACCAGATAGGAAGAGTAGGAATGTTGAAAATTTGGCTGTCGAGATGCATAATCGAAGATTTCTTTAGCGAGGAGGGGATCAGACTGTGAAGCTATGAGCTTTTGGACTCTAGAAGGAGACCCAATAGGGGATCTGTTGGAAGATTCTGCTCTTTTCAGTTTGTGGATTTCTTGCTGTTGCTGAACAGATGAAGACCAGGGTAAGCGTGAGAGTGAGACAGAGCGAGCAGCAGCAGCTAATACAGTTAGGGAGGATCGAAACGGTTGATACATCACCCTGGTTTTGACTTTTTAAGGCAGGCGATGCGAGAGTCTATTGAACTGGTTGTTGGAACTTATAGAATCAGAAAACATGAAGAGAAGTTGATTCTGCTGATCAAATGTTATATGCTTTAACTTCGTTAATGTGACGTAGCCATAGGGTCGTTTGATTCCCCGTCCGTTTTTATGTTGTTATTTTTAGTTTTTGGTTTCCATCTTTTTCTTAAAAAAACAGAAAATATGTTTGAGATTTGTAATATAGAAATTGAAAACAAAAATTTATTTAATTGAAATTTGTAATAAAAAGTTGAAAACAAAAATATTTTTAGTTTTATTATCCTGTTTTTATTTTTTGTAATTAT
>JAOTAZ010000009.1:21304512-21314582 GCA_025629785.1 Erythroxylum oxycarpum | reverse complement strand
AATTCACCAAAAATTCCGAAATAATAATAATACTCTCCAAATAAATTTTTAATACACATAATCCACAATTTGCATTTTTAATTGCATTAATAAATCAATTATACCCGAAAATGTCAATGAATGTATGTACAATTTTGTACGTGTCCAAAATGCTTATGCACAAATAAGCAAATATTCACATATGCAAAGCAGAAAATGTACTGAATTTTCTTAATATTCTAAACCCTAATATGGGGCGTTGCAGATCTCCTCAAATATTCCTTGAAGATTGCATTTATTAGACTTTGAAACATTATTGGTGCATTTCTTAACTCAAACACATTACCTATGGCCTTGATGAGTTTTGAATGTTGTTTTATAGATGTTATTGGGATTCGTTCTGATTTGGTGATATCCTGCCCTTAGGTTCTATTTAGTGAAGTATTTAGCCCTACTAAGCTCATTTAACAATTCTTCAATTAAGGGCATTGATAATTTATCTTTAATAATGCTTATATTCAAAACTCTATAATTAAAACAAAATCTCCAAGTTTGATTCTTCTTCGTGACTAAAATAACATGAGAAGCAAAGAACTTACACTCTCTTGGATGATTCCTTCCTTTAACATCTTTTCCACCAGTTCTTAAATAATTTATTTTTGCACTTCTCCATATCTGTAAGATTTTAGGTTCACATATTTCACCCCCTCCTTCAATTGAATTCTGTGATCCTGCTCCCTTGAAAGTGGTAAATGTACTAGTTCTTTTAAAACATCTTTATATTCCTTTAAGATATTCCTTCTCTTGCTTCTTATATAATTAACTAAATTGGTCCATATTCATATTATTAACACTCACCTATGATTGTTTTTCCCACTTAATTTCTTTATCTTGTGGCAGCAATAAAAATTGACATTTATTTTTCCCATCTAGTCATTTTCTATATTTCAATCATTCCCTTAAGTGATTTTTGTACTCAATCCACTTTTTCGCTCAATTGGTTTGCCTTTCCATATAAATCACATTATTCACATTATACCTATATTGTAATTGTAAGGCCCCAACATATACCCTAGAAGTATTATAACATGTCTAGGGTGTATTAAGAAGTGAAAATAATAATGAATTAAGTACATTTAAGTATAGTAAGAGATATAATGGGACTTAATGTAAAAGACATAGATAAATGGATAATTTGTTTGCTTTGGTATGGACATACATATTTAGACGTGAAATATATATAGAAATTTTTTATATGTTTGCTTGGATTTATGAATGTTATGTGAGGGGAATTGATAAAAGATGTATTCCATAAGTAAATGGGATATTTTTGGTTAAATTGGATTATTTTTGTGTTGCTCTTGCATGACAAGACTGAAGTTAATTGATTTGAAATGTGTACCTCACTAAATGGATAGGTTCTATTGAACAAATTTCTATAATTTGATCATATCTTGGTTTGTAGACCTCCAAATTGAATAATTTAAATTGGAGATTAAAATAGATACATAGCTATAAAACTTTAATAAAGGAACCAAATCTAATTCTGCCTTTAAAAGTTTTGAATTTTGTTTTGAAGTTGAGTTCTGGCTACTGTCTTTGTTTTCGAACAACCTGTAGTTTTTGAGGTATAACTCCCGATATAATTAACCAAATTACATGAAATTTATGCCATTATAAACTTAAGACATAGGAGAATGAAATAAATTGATAAGATTATAGGCCAATGTGGAAATTAAAGGAAGAAGTAGGACCAATATTCAATTTTCCTAAACTCAACTCATGGACCAATAAGATTAAAGCATGCGTGTTTAATATAATTGTAACACATGGTCCAATATAATTGTAACACATGGTACAAAATAATTGTAACACATGGTCTAATAGAATTGTAACATATGGTCCAAAGAGATTGTAACATATGGTCTAATAGGATTGTGAAATATGGTCCAATGGGATTGGAACATATATCTAAGACTAGAAAATTCATGAAAAGGAATATGGAGAGGGGAGATGGATGACACTTTGATGGCTTAACTTCATATGTTTCTCCTTTCCATTACTCCTTCTTCATCCTATCATTTTTCACTTAGTGATTCAAGTAAAGCCAAAGAGGAAGGGAAAGAAAAGCATTAGAAGAACTACTTTGCCAGTTTTGAGGTTTGGGACTCCACTTAATTAATTTCTATATTTGTGTATATTTGAATGCGTAAAAAGATTCATTTTTATATGGAATGGTTTTTGGGATGATGCTTTGGTACTGTTTTGGTATTATCTTATATATAATTGGTTAAATATGACAAGAGATTATTGTGTAGTGGAATTCTGTCCAGGATTTGTTAAACCAGTCATATTGTTTGGATCATAAATTAGCCTACAGACCTCTAATTTTGGTGATTTTAGACGCATATGAAAACTAAGACATATAACTAAAAATCTCTAGAAGAGACTCGAACTTAATTCTAGTTTTATGACGTTGAAAATTGGGGTAGAAAATGATGACCTGATGCTGCCCCTGTTTTGGAGTAGCGTGTGATATTTGGTCTATAGCTAATGTATTAGAAGTACGAATGGCTCGATCTTTTGTGTTTTGGAAACTAGAGACACAATTGGACAAATGTCTAGAAGATCACGAAACCCAGTTCTGACTTTTTCTATACAAATATTAAGGAACAACTAAACTCGGCCATGTGATTTGTTTTTGGACTGATAGTTTGCCTCTTTTTAGACCACTTTGGGGTTTAGCTCAAATTACACTGTTTTGAGTTTGTTTTCATTTCCAATTTTTACCAAATCTTATCTGAACCTTTTTGAATGTGCAAGAAACTTTTTGAACATCTAGAAATAAATGAAATAGGGCTTACTACATGTGAATTGGGAGACTAAACATTGGAATATAAGATTGAGCATAATGCATTCCAAAGAAAATTTACATGTGCATAAATGATGTGTATGCATATTCATTAGTCATATGTGTATGGTATGATTGTACAAATGTGATTTTGATATCCTTCTTATGGTGGTAAACCATGAATTGCATGTATGAACACAAGTATAGATTTTATGACTTGAATTGTATATAAAATGATTTGTTAATATATGAATTGTGAAATTTGCAAAATGGTTAAAGGAAATGTTATAGTGCCTGCTCTATTGTATTGATTATGGATAGATAGGTAGGCCTATAGGGTTACAGTGCAGCTGCTACAGTTTGACACCACCAGTGTCCACATTTCGACACCTTCGTGTATCCACAATTTGATACCTTCAGGTATCCACAATTTGATATCTTCGCATATCCACAACACCCGTTATTCACACCCATAGAAAATGAGGCTTAACACAAAAAGGAAACTTAATAGTCATACATAAAAAATATAACATGACAACATAAATAATCGGTATTAATAAGCATTTGCATTTGTATTGATAATTTGTATCATTGGGCGCTGAATATCAATGTTTGACTTTTAAAGGTGAATTTATGGTATACGAACAACATATTGAAGCATGTTTGCATTATGTATTTGATTAAGTATACCATCACTATTTATAGTAGTTGTGATATTTATGAATATGTGTGCTTGGCGGATGATTGTTGTGAGTGGTCATCTAAACTACGTGTATTCTCCACTAAGCTTTCAAGGTTAGCATGAGTGTTAATCCATGTAGGTCCAAGTCATAGGAGTGAGGTACAAGAAGCATTTGTAAGGATCAAGGCCAACAGATAGAAGAAAAAGCACTTTGGAATGTGTTTTTAGTTACAGATGATTGCACATGTAATAAACAAAAGAAAATTGTATTTTTTCTTTTGGATTACAATGTAAATGTAAAGATGTATTATTGTTGTTAAATGATAATTTTAAGCATTAGGGAGTTTTATAATGTGTATATGTATAGCATTGAATGGAATTGTATGTTTATAAATGCGAGTGTACATGAATTTGGTTGCAATATGTGTGGATGGTTGTAGGTTCCGTATAGGGGGTGTTACAGTAATTACAGACTATGCCATTATTTTACCCTCAATGTCTTATCACTCCCTTAAATGTCTATGTTCAATGTATCTATATTAAATTCATGACCACTTATTACCCATATGAACTTCTTACACCTCTGATTACATATGATTTGTAATCCTCCTCTGACCATAATTGTTATATGTTTTAACTTATTGATGCCATCCTTATATAAAATCATTAATTTTTTAATCCATAAAATTGTGTGTACTACCACCATCCTCTAATATATAAATGATGTTTCCCTTGCATCTCCTAGCCAACTTCATTTTTGGAAGTTTGAAGAGGTTATATCTGTCATTGCCTAAAATGATATTATAGGTTGTTCACATTCTCTTGGTGTTCTTCTTCCATCTCCTCCTTTCCTACCTCCATTATATACATTTGTATTCTCTTTTTGTAATTGTGATTGGACTATACTTCTCCTTGCCTAAAAGATATAAATGTTTTGCTCTTTTTTCCTCTTCTTACTATTAATAGTTTCTTTCAATCTCTGTTCACCATTTTTGAACTGAATTACTTCTATTAAGACAGTAATATTCCCACTCTTAACTTTTATCTTACTTACCGGGCATTTCCCGCTATATAACTTCTTCCTCCACTCCTATCTGATATGTATTACCTCTAAACTACTATATATTTCTTAGTCAAATTATATGCTTATTGTAAATTTTTTGGTGCCTAAATCTTTAATAGATATTCTATCTCGATTTGAGATCCTAAAAAAAATAAACTTACTAGATATGGTTCTGACATTGCCAATTAATAAGATGGAAGATCAAACCTGCCATAATATTCTTTGACATTTCCTTTTTTGTCTCATTTCTTTTAGGCCTCCAATTAGATCTTTGGATATATTTCCCTAACTTCTATGCCAATACTAAATGGATATTCTCCCTAAATTTGTTCTTCAATTGTTATTTGGTTCCTCATGTAGAGTTGATGTTATGTCAGAACTTCTCCTTTCAAATATATGGTAGTGATTCCCACTTTCATTTTGGCCGGTGTTACAGGCGATTTTTAAGGCCAGCAAACTTATAAATTGATACCCTATAATGCAACCAAGTCTCCTCACTTGATTGAGCAAAAATACTCTCACCAAGAAGAATGAAAGGAACATTGTGTAGGTTGTCCAAATGATGCAGAATTATATAAAACACTTAGAATTATAAAGCAAGTGGAACCAACAAAATTTTTAGGAACAATGGGACTTTAATTGTCAAAAATATGAAGTACATAATGCACATAGGTCTAATGATTTTCAACATTTTATATCATGTAGATTTTAGCTACTAGAAGATAAACCACATAATAGTTTAGACAGGTTAAAAACAGTTGGACGGTTTATATAAAATTGTCTAGATAATTAAACAACATAATGCTTGAGTAGTGTCCATGTGCGTGCAAGCCATATAAGGCTTATCATTCTCATACAACAAGCTATGCAATGTTGTATGGTCATCCAAGCACTTTATTGCCAATTCGCCAAACAAAACTAAGGCTATCCACTAACACTGTCCCATTTTCTAGCATACATTAAGATAATTCCAGCCTACATAATATACAGTTTTATGGCTACATATCATCAAAAGGACAAAGGGAACTTACAACCCCTGCCCCCTACCAAAAATACTCGACGTCCTCGTTAGAATGTCTTCTAAGTACTTTTTGATTTTGTCTTTAAAATGTCAGAAAAGAGTCCTTCTCCCATGTTACATCTGCTGCATCTTTACCTTTCCATTCATAAGTAATTCAATCCATTGATTTTTCTTATTTTTGTCCCAATCGTCTATGATAAAAAATAGTTTCAATTTCAACATCATATTGAACTTACATATTTAGAGGTGCACACCTTTGTTTTATCCTCTCTAGTTCCTCATCATTATGATAAAACCTGCACAAATAACCCATGTGGAACATATGATGAACTTTCAACATTTCAGCTAAATTAAGTTGATAAGCCACCTTGGAAAATTTCTTGATAACCTCAAATAGACCATTATATTTTCAAATCAGGCCTTTGAGTCTAAATGATTTCTAAGACAAGTCAAATTATTTTTAAAAAGAAGTCAAAGAAAATTCAATGAAAGGAGATTTAACTGGATTAAAGACTAAGCCAATTAGTGGCTAATTAATAACTATCGATGATAAACTGACTATAAATAAAGTTAACAAATCGTGGTTAGATGTTGAGTTACTAAAATGAAGACTTAATTGGTGAACAAGTGACTTCAATTGAGAAAAAAAAATGAAAAAGTATTTTTCTAATCATAAAGTGACAAATTGTGACTAAAAGGTTAAAACAAGCAATAAGACATCAAGTTTAAAAGGTTGAATTTTATGCTTAATAAAGATTCAATGTCCAACCTAAAACAGAAACCCTAATTAAAGGTGTGCCATCCTTCTACTAATTTTCTTTCATATTTGAGGTGTTAACTTCAACAGCACCTTTTTGCCCACAACAATGTCTAAAGGATGTCTATGCTAGTTAACATATTTCTCCATCCTTCGCACAACTTTCCAAAGGTTGTCTAATTTTCTTCCATATTTGAGGTATTAACTTCAACAACACCATTTCACCTACAACAAAGTCTAAAGGATGTCTATGCTATTTAACATATTTCTCCATCCTTTGAACAACTTTCCAAAGGTTGTCTTTTGCTTTATCTAAGAGTTCTACCCTATCTTTTAGAAATTTGTAGGCAGTAGGACACTTGTCACCAAGTTGCTATTTAGCAACCTCCAAAGGACTTAAAGGTTGATGCCCTAAGATCAATTGAAGCTTATAAGCAAACCGTGCACTATCTAGTAGTTTCAGCGAATTTTTCTAACTCGCACTCACATAATGTTGTAAATAATCTTCCAATAGTGCATTTATACTCTCTATTTTCCCATCTATTTGAGGATGATTAGAAGTAAATAACTTGGTTCAACCCCTATCATATAGAACAATGATGTCCAAAATTGACTAGTAAATTGTGGATCCCTATCGCTCAACATATTTACTGGAACACCAAACAATTTGACAACATTTTGGTAAAATAAATTTGTTGCTATCTCTATTTTACAAGAGGATGGCGTAGCTAATAAGATATCATACTTAAAAAAATTGATCAACCATAACCAACGTTGAGGCTATGCCATCTACCTGTGGAAATTTCATAACAAACACCAAAATCATCCATGAATTTTTAGTAACAGGGAGGGGCTAGAATAGCCCTACCTTCTTTTTCCTGTTCACCTTATCCTATTTACACACAAAGCACATTTTACAGTAAGTCTTAACATCTTGCTATTTGTGGTAATATATAGGATCTAGACAGAAGTTCCAACATCTCCTTTCCTTTATCAATTCTCTTCGTAATCCACCGACATTGGACACCTACAATTTGCCTCCCTTTGCCATAATGTACCCATCATTTAGGCAATACCATTTAGTGACACATCTAGCACTCCTTGCAACAATAAAAAAATATGCATCATTAAGCTTCCTACCTTGTCAAATTCTGTCTATAAAATTTGCCTCAATTCTGGACATATTATATAGTACAACCACAATTTCTTTCCACCTAAGTGAATCTACCACTTGATTACTTCATCCAAGCTTGTGTTCTAAAAAGACATCATTTTTCCATCTTGCTTGCTTGGTCAACAACTTCTTCTGTACCTTAAAAAAGGTAGTTGCCATATTATCCATAAGCACCATAAATTTAGGACGTATTAGATAAACACGCCACATCATTAAGCAATGAACTATCGCAACCATTTCCTTATCTTGTTCCAAATATCTTTTTTCTATTTGATTTAATATTTTGCTTTTGAAGGCCACATGACGCCCTTCTTGAATCAACATACCCTAATTGCTTCATCGGATGCATCAGTGTGAACTTTAAAGGGAACCTCGAAGTTAGGCAATTGCAGAGCTGGTTCGTAGGCTATCACGTGTAAGGTAGCCACACAATGATATGATAATCCCATTTCCTTCCTTTTTTAAGTAGATCCTTGAGTGGTGTCACCTTTTTGGAGTATCCTTCGATAAAACGACAATAATAGTTTGCTAAACCAAGGAAAGATCACAAACCTTATACCTTACTTGACGCTGACCAATCCATAATCACTTGTACCTTGTTATAATCTATCTTCACCTATTGGTTGCTTGTTAAGTGACGCAAAAACTTGATTTTAGCCCTAACAAACTCACATTTTTCCATCTTGATGTACAACTTATGTTCTCTCAAGCGATCTAGCACCTGTCACCAATAAGAAACATGTTCTACAAGCTATTTCTTTACACTATCATATCATCCAAATAAACCATAACAAATTATCCAATAATTCATACAAAACATCATTCACTTGATTTCAAAATGCTCAGGGCCATATAATCCACACATATTTGTAAAGAAACATATGATTTTTTTGGAATAAGACTGGGCTTCCATATGATGCTTTGGAGGGTTGAATGTAACCTGCCTCTAAGAGTTCTTCCAGCTATTTTCACAACTCTTTCAGCTCCATAGATGATATTTTGTATGGAACTTGGGCAAGAAGTTTAACCTTTGGTTCCAATTCGATGCGATGATCAATAACCCTTCTTAGTGGAAGTTCTTTCGGCAACTCCAAAGGCATTACATCTTTGTAGCGATTCCATAATTTATCCATTACATTAGGGACTTCCATAGATAGCCCTTCTTTCACTTCCGCCATTGTTGCAAGAAAAGTATTCTCACCATGTTTGAGCCCTTTCTTTACATCCATAGTTGAAATAAAAGAGGATTTTTGCTTGTCTTTTTCTTATGCACCAAGCTATTGACGTTTAATAAATCAAAGATCTTGTTCTCCTATGAACATAATTCCGCTCAAATGTGGATAAAAAATAACTTTGTTCTGTTGTAAAAAAATCAATTTCGAGAATTATATCAAAATCATCCAAAGGAATTATCATCATGTTGCATTTTCCAGTTCATCCATTTATTGATAAAGACATAGTATATGCCATTTCAGCCACATCTCTAGCATTTGCGTTCACTATCTTTAACCTATTTGAACTCTTACTAAATTTTAATCCAAATTTAATAGCCATCCAATCCATAATAAAAGTGTGGGTAGCACCTATATCAACCATTGCAGCAACAATTATCCCACTAATCTGCATATACAAATGCATTAATAAATCATGCATGTTGCTTTTGTTATCCATTAAATTATTCAGCAACTAAAGGCAGGATTAACAAGGGTTGCAACTTCACCCTCTGGTTCATCTTCCGTCGCCATTGCGTTATATATATATTTTTCTCTTGGGACATTGCGATACATAGTGAGGACCACCATCGATGTAACAACTAGAATTTTTGTTTTTCTGCTCACTAGTAGAAGCTCTAGTGTTTCCCTTCACCTTGGCGTTCCTTTTATCATTATGACCATATTTTGATTTCCCACACAATTTGCCACTTCCCTATTTTGTCTTCTTCTTATGGTTGAATTTTTCTTTATGATGGGATGATTTGGATGTTCTCCTACCTCCTTGTCTTTGCTTGGTCGCAAGTCGATTAATCTGCTTATAACATCAATTGCACTAGGCATATCTTGTACTCCCTGCCTCCTTAATTCAATCTATACCCAAGTTTAAAGACTAGACAGAAAATTGAAGAGCTTATCTTGTTTAGCCATGTTCCTAATATTTAGTATCAACAAACTGAAAGTTTTTACATAGTTTTGAATGGAACCATCCTATTTTAGCTTCTACAAATTCTCTTGTGCCAATTTGGATGTGTTGTACGGGAGAAATTGCTCCTTCAATTCTTATATAAATGCTTCCCACGTATCAATTCTGGGGTGTCCAAAATTCATATCACTATGATGTTGGAACCCGTTTTCGGAATCCAACCTCTTAACGAAATACCATCATAATTGAGCGTGGTTCCTTGTAATCTCTTCTTGCTTTGATACTAAAACGTACTGGGCCCCGTTTACCATAAAATGTGTGCATAATCCCAAGAAATCATAAAGCTCAAAGTCTTGTACCATTTCTAAAATCCTTTTTCCATAACACATCTCATTCATATATGTAAC
>JAOTAZ010000009.1:21244810-21262303 GCA_025629785.1 Erythroxylum oxycarpum | reverse complement strand
CACTAAAGACAATTAGTTGAACTCTTGAATTACTAAATATTATGAGAACACATGTTTCAAATAAGATGTCCAATTGCTCACTTTATTATGAACCATATTATAGCCATCCGCACAATAAAGGATAAAATTACTGTTTTGGTCTTATGTTGGTTTTTCGTTCTAGATCTCTTGTTTTATTCTATATGGTGATTAATACACAAGATCTCATCTTGGTGTTAAGACTTGATAGATAGCTAGTCCAATAAACTACTGACGCCAGTTTAATTACCAATCTCTGTAAAACATATAGAAGTGATATATGTTCCTTAATACATGTTTCAGTTAATAATTCCAACATGCAGACACTGGATTGAAACTCTATAAAAATCCATTCCGATCATATCAAGAATTATATTGAAACACATATAAGTTCACCACTTATCAAGATTGTGGTTCGTAATAAAAGAATGTTAAGGTGTATGTTTTAAGATTAAAGTAAGGACTTTATTCTTTAAAACATACGTGATTTCAGATTCATCTAATAGTGCCATTATCAATAGTCAACTATCATCATGATATGAAACTCGTCATTCCCTTGAAGTAAACTCCTTTACTTACACAGAGATAAATCGCAACACTATAGTCTAAACCATAATGAAGCGACCAACTTGATTATTCAACTGTGAACCAATTATTTTACATTATAATAATATACATGTTTCCCATACATCATACATCTCCATGTATATGTATATTATTTATAAAAGAATCTTGGTACTTTATGACTAGATATATAATGCTCATACAAATAAAACCAAAATCTTTTGTTTTATTAATAATAAATATTTTCATTACAAAAGTAATTGGAAAAAGATTAAGTTATATGTAAATACACTTGCTTTCTAGGGCACTATATTTACATAACTCCAACACCACCAACCTTGGAACTTAAACCTTTACCCACACATCTTCGATACACCTTTCTAGGTAAAGGTCAAACTCTACCCATCATCATTTCCAATCAATTATATGGAGAACAAGAAAGTAGGGTGGTTAAGACTGTTAGGAAATGGATCAAGGCCATAGGATGGCAATTATCTACATTCAAGGTATAAAACCAAATGTGTGTATGTATAGGATAAAACTTGAAGAAGGAAGTAAAGCTATGAGGGAACGTCAACATAGGTTGAACCCTCACATGAAGGAAGTGGTCAAAAAGGAGATAGTAATACTTTTAGATGCGGGTATCATATATATCCAATATCTGATAGTGAATGGGTCAGATCGGGACAATGCGTACCAAAGAATGGTTAAATGATCGTAATGGAAAATGAAAGTGGAGAATTAATTTTGACAAGAACAGTCACGGGAAGGAGTGTGTTCATAGACTATCATAAACTTAATAAGGTGACTAAAAAGAACTATTTCCCTCTCCCGTTTGTGGATCAAATGATAGAAATAGTGGCAGGTCACTCATTCTACTGCTTCTTAAATGGTTACTCGGGGTATAATATGATATTCATCTACCCCAAGGATCAAGAAAAACCACGTTCATGTCTTTATGGTACCTTTGCGTATAGACAGATGTCGTTTAGGTTATGCAATGCCCTAGCTACATTTCAAAGGTGCATGATGTCTATTTTTACGAACATGATTGAAGATATTATGAAGGTCTTCATAAATGATTTCTCTATCTTTGGAGAATCTTTTGAGAATTATCTGATCAATTTGGACAAGGTAATCTAAAGATGTGAAGAATCACATTTAGTATTGAATTGAGAGAAGTGCCACTTTATGGTGCAAGAAGGGATAGTGCTTAGGCACAAAATTTCACACCAAGGCTTTGAAATGGACAGAGCAAAGACATAGGTTATACAAAAACTTCCACCTTCAATCAATGTCAAGGGTGTGCAGGCATTCCTAGACCATGCTGGGTTTTACCGTCGCTTTATTAAAGATTTTTCGTAGATTGTGCAAACTTTGACAAACTTTTTAGTCATGGATGTGTCTTTCCTTTTTAATAATAATTGTTCATATACATTCAATCAATTAAAGGAGACACTAGCATCAGCCCCAATTTTAGCACCACCTGATTAGATACTCCCATTCGAGGTCAGGTTTGATGCAAGTGACTAAGCTATAGGTTGTATGTTGGGTTAAAGACAAGATAAAAAAGTTTCATGCAATTTACTATGTAAGCAAGACACTTGTAGGACCTTAACTGAAATACACCACTATGGAAAAAGAATTACTTGCAGTGGTGTATGCATCTGATAAGATTCGTTCATATCTTTTGGGCTCTAAAGTGATCGTATTTATTGATAACGTTGTGCTTTAATATTTGTTTGCCAAGAAGGATGCAAAGCCAAGACTTATTCAACGGGTGTTACTCTTACAAGATTTTGATATAGAAATAAGAGATAAAAGGGGAGTAGAGAATGTGGTCATGGACCATTTATCACAACTAAAAGGAGGGGAACATGAGATAAGTGATGATATCAACGAAAAATTCCTTGTTAAAACCCTTATGCTTCTCGATAGCACGGCGATACCATAGTTCGCATATATCACAAACTTTTTTGTCAATGGTAAGATCCCTCCTAACCTGTCATATTAATAAAGGAAATGGTTCTTGTATGAGTGTACCTGACATTTGTGGGATGAGCCACTCCTATTTAAAACTTATGCTAATAGGCTGATGAGGTGATACGTGCCAGAGGACAAGATGTTGGATATATTAACACAATGTCACGAAGCACAGTATATTGGCCATTATAGTGGAAAAAATAGTGGCTCGAGTAATTGAGTGTGGATTCTATTGGCTGCATCTATTTAAGGATGCTCAAGCTTTTGTAGCACAATTTGATCTCTGTTAGGGAGTTGGTAACATCTCTAAAAAAGATGAGGTGCCTTTATCTAACATCTTCGAAGTCGAAGCCTTTGATGTGTGGGACATCGATTTTATGGATCCTTTCCTATCCTCGATGGGAAACATATACATTTTAATGGGAGTGGACTACGTATCTCCCTAGGCCGAAGCTATGGCATCACTAACTAATGATGGAAAAGTTGTATAGAAATTCATCAAGCTGATATTCAATTGATTTGGAGTGCCATGAACAATAATAAGTGATAGGGGAACACATTTTTATAACAGAACTTTTTATACACTCTTAAAAAGATACAGATTCCACCATTTAGTTGCCACTCCTTATCATATGCAAAATGAGTGGATAAGTGTAAACTAGGAACTTAAATGAATTCTAGAAAAGACGGTGAATAGTTCTAGGAAGGATTAGGCATTAAAGCCAAATAATGCCTTATAAGCTTATTGAAATGCTTTTAAAACACCTACCAGAACGACATCCTTTTGACTTGTATATGGTAAAACTTATCATTTGCTTGTGGAACTAGAACGTTGAGCATATTGGACAATGAAGGTTTTAAATTTTTATTGGAAGCAAGCATATGAGAAACAACTTTTGCAACTAAATGAACTTGAAGAGTTTCATTGCAATGTATACGAAAATGCCAATCTAAATAAGGATAAGGTAGAGAGATGACACGAATCTCATCTTAAGCAAAAGGAATTCAAAGTGGGAGATGCATTTTGCTATACAATAGTTTTGCTATACAATTTGAGGTTGAGGTTATTCCTAGGAAAACTTAAATCGTAATAGAGTGGACCATTTAGGGTCACCTGAGTATTCGCCCTTGAATTAGCATAAACAAAGAAATCTTTAAGGTGAATGGGCAATGCTATAAACCGTATCTCGACGAAGTGGTTTTGAAGGAAAAGGAAGTAATTTCTTTCCTTTCGGAGAACTGAAAGTATTTCCTAAGATAAAAGGTCAAGCTAATGACCATAACTTATTAGGTCAAGCTAATGACCATAACTTATCAAGTTTGATAGTTGATTGAAATTGCTATCTAGTTATATTTGCTTTAAAGTCTAAAAATAAGTTTTTAATGACGTGAAATGGTGGAATGTTAACTCTCTTATCCTTTAAAAGCAATTTTAAGATAGGGCAGCAATCTTGGGCGTTAAGTGCAGCTGATTTTTTACACCATCGCCATCATCACCTCAATCACCATAATCGGTTCTTATGCTCTAAATCATATCTTTTCATTTATATCATTATTTTGTTCTTATGTTTTTATATTATTTTATTTTGATTCCCACCTTGTATGTTAGTTGTTCTTCTTATATTGAGGACAATGTGTTGTCCAAGTATGGGAAGGGTTTTGTGCATTATATGTTTTTATTTTGAGTGTGAATTTTACATATTATATGTTATTTTTGTTTAGGTTTGCATGACGTGACTCGTGTCAATGTGTCAATGGCTAGAACTTAACATAATCAGTTTAGCTTTGAACATAGTCTGCTAGGTTACTAAGATTTATTAGCTTTGGAAATTAATGTCCTAGGTTGCTTTGGTTAAATGTGCATGTTAATTAGGATATGATCTTAGTTTGTTCACCCTAGGTATTTGACACATTCATTTACAATTTCAGGTCAATCAAATAAGTAGCATCATTAGTATCTTTTCATGAGAATGATTATTTAACGAAATGAGGTAGGAAAAAAAGGTTTGTTTTTGTTTAATAAATAATTATTCCGCTGGCCCTTTTTTAAAAAAATTGGGTCATGAATAGAGTTAGTAACTAGTTGAGAATGTGATCTATCTAAGTAACCATGGTACATTCAACACAAATGTTTGCCTTCATGTCAAAAGGCTATAATGGCATTCCAACCAAGCCACTTAATAAAAACATGACCTAGATATTCATCATAAATCCGTCGCGTCAAATGGCTAGATTCATGTAATGAAAATTAACAAAAATAGTGCGTTGTTAAATCCTGCCGATCTTTGTGAATAGCATGTCATCTTATGAAAAGCTATTTAAGGATAGTTACAATTGTGATTGACTAACAAATTATCATTGTGTGTGTCCAACTGATAACGGTGAATGAAATTAAGTCCTAATTAGTATGTATATTTAGTCTGAAGTACTTAGACAAATATTTCATAAGTTAGAACAACCTAAAGGATTGTGCTTATAGTTAAATTTGTTTTATGAAAGTTCAATGTCATTGTAGCATTATTGAATATGTGTTGGTCCCTGTTTCTGGAGCCTAACTATTCGAAGTTATAAAGCGTGAGCGGGTTTCCTCATAGGGTTATTTCAATGAATCGTTACTTTCTTTCCATCAATCTTTTTGAAATCAACACAAAAGGCTACTAAATTTTATAGAGAGATAGAAAAATGTGTTAGGAATCTATTGCTTCAAAAATCACTTCTTTTGGAGGTCGGATGATGAAGTTATGATCAAAGGAATCAAACATGATTATGTCCTCAATCATATTGTACCTATTTTGGGATAATTGACATAACTTTCACTAAAGATGTCAGATTGAGAGCTTTTTAGGGCAATTTCAAAGAGGACTTCGAGATCTACAACTTTTCTAAAAAACTCAAAACGAGATATTTCCTCTAAAATGGTCAAAATCACAATTTACTATAGCTATCTTGTGGATGTCCGTTAAACGGACATACATGTCCGTCTAATGGACATAGACGGGCTTGGGATGCTTTCCAAACTCGAGAAGGTCCATTTAATGGACCTAATGTCTGTTTAACAGACATGGACTGGGTTGGGGGCCTTTTCAGACTCGAGAAGGTCCATTTAATGGATCTAACGTCCGTCTAACGGACATATGTGACACCCAAACCCCTCCAAAGCTTCTCAAATGCTTCCTAAATCCATTCTAACATCACTTTCACTGATAATGTCTTCAAATTCACCCCTTCTAATGCAATATCACGTCATATCAATTCAACTACTAAGTACATCTCATTAACTCTTGAATCTTAACTCAAATGATTCATCACCTACAATCTTTCCAACTCTAACATGCTATTCTAATACTAGTTACAATTTGCAATCTCAACAAATAAGAATATGCACATACACATTTCACTTCCACATCCATCATACTCAACCTTTAAAATAACATAATCATACACAAAAGGAACTTCTCAAATTCTCATTCTCATTTCTAAACAAAGTAAATGTTTGAACAAGCTTTACTTACATATCAATATGTACATCAAATTTAATACAAAATACAAAAGGATACTCATGTTTGATAGGCCCATAAAGCTATCCAAAATAGTCACTAGCTTAGTACAAAAGATTTCTAGCTATCTTGGAGTTTCTGAATGCCTTGTAAGGATCGCTAATCTTCTCGTTCTGCACCTGTGGAGGGAAAATGATGGGTTGAGCCACATAGCTCACTGGCTAATATATTCATAGCCATAGGCAACCAGCCATACAATTAACCATATATGTGAATATTCAATAGGCACACACGTTTTATCTTAATCTAGCAATGTAAGTTCAGCATCACAACTCATAATTCAATACATCATCACATAAAACATAGTGGATGTAATTTTACATCAAAACATAACACTCAAATTTCATCTTGACTTAACATATCCAAATGCAAATTCACAAAAAAATGGCTCGAGGGTTTCGTGGAAAAAACAAAGAAATCGAAGTTTACACCGTGAATGAAACGAGTCCACTTTTCGGATCTCTTATGCCACAAGCAGGCAGTCGGGAGAATGCTTTATGTCGACGTGCACATGATTATGAAACGGTTTCACTCGTGCCCAAGCACAATCAACTCTCATGATTTATACAATCAATCACAAATTCATATTCTCATGCTTTTTCTTCTTTTCATTTAAATCAAAATGCCATGATACAATTCTAATGCATAGCATAATAAAACTAGCAATTCAATTATATCAAAATGTTATATATCTTTCAATGCATAACATAAAACACATCATAATGCATTTTCAATATCACAACAATTAACAATTTAAAAATTCAACCATATACACACACACATAGGCATATTGCTCATTTACACAATAACCATAAATATTTTACCCATCTTATTTCACATGAAAATCTAAACTCAAATGTGCCCTTCCGTTTGCTCTTAGGTAGGTTTTTCTTGATTTCCTAACACAACCAAAATTTTCATTCAATCCAAATTCAATGGAATCCCATAAAACTTCTATGATCACTACAAATGAAATCAACACAAATCAAGCTCAAGCATAACCTACCCATAGTCCATCTAGGTTAGAAAATCCAAAATCTAGTTTAGAAACCCTAAAATCAAATGGGTTCTCTTAGATCATCTTCTTCCAACACAAACCCTTCATTCTCTACACAAAACCCCTTTCTCACTCTAACTCCTCTAATAAAGTAAGAAGAAAAAGATGAACTTACCTTGGCAAAATGATTTCGTCTTCTTTTTTCTCTCTCTTACAATTTTCTCTTCTTCTTCCCTAGGTTCCACGATTCTTCTTCTTCTCCTCTCTTCTTTCACGTTTTTCTCTCTTTTCTTCCCTTTCTCATGACTCTCTCCTTCTTTCTCATTTATTTAAGACACATTTTTAGGTTGTCTTCCCATTTTGTCCTTTACTTATTTAGTCTTTCCAATTTTACCCCCTCATGTCTATTGAAAGTAACATCTTATACTTCTAACTCTTTAACTAATGATCATGAAAAAATTGAAGGAATTTGATAATACTTGTTTCTAGAAAAATGTTCCCTATTGTATTAAGTTTCTAATGACACCAAAATCATTCAATTTGGTTTAGAAATATGAATGTTATGCCCCAAACATTTTCGGTCTGTTCTTATATTGAAACAGTATTATATGCTCAATTTCCATCCCGAAATTGAAATTCTTAGAGACTGAATTAAAACTCAATTTCTTCAGAAAATTTGTAGTCCCAAATCTCTAATTTAATCCAAATCAAGAATCATCTCGTTTGCATAACTAAAGAAAAAGTTATGGCTAAAACATATAAGCATTCTCAATGAACATGTTTCAACTACATTTTCCAGCTTTTAACTTCCAGCATTTCACATATAACCCATCTTATACGTAAACCATTTCTTACTTCATTTCTAATTCAAGAATTCTCTTTTTTTTTCTTTACTCATAACTAATCCCCAAAAATTTCTCATTTAATAGTTCCAACTTCCAAGAAGAGTTCGGGGTCCAACAATTCTCTCCCCCCTTAAAGAATTTTGTCCTCGAAATTCTTACCTGAGTGATCAAACAAATGGAGGTAATGCTTTCTTATATTTTCCTCAGTCTCTCATATAGCTTCTTCCCTTGAAAAATTTCTTCCAAATGATCATAGTCAATAGAATCACTTGGTCTTTCAATCGCTTATTTAATCATTCACATTCTTAACTAATTCTGTAATATATATATCTCAGATTACTCACAATTTTCCACATCCTGTGCCATTAACAACAATACCAGATCATATTGATATTTTAATACTCAGATATAACATATTATGAGTCTGTGACATCTTTGTTAGTAATACTAACTCATAAGTCAATTGTCTGGTTCTTAATAACTTTATATGGACCAATACAATTCAAGCTGAGTTACTTCTTTATCCTAACCTGAGCACATCTTGCTCTCAATCTAAGCACACTTTGGGAACGTGATAATTTCAGACACATTTCATCCTTTGCATTACAGTGAATACCTCTATAGTGTCAGTAAACTTAACTCTTATGTGTATCTCACTTTACTCCATACCTTCGGTGTTGATCCACCTACTCTTTTATCTTCCTCATTTTTTTTGAATCACTTAATTTCTATTACAGATTTATTTCACTCATCAATAATATCCTTTGAATCAATCCTGGCCTTCAACCATTTTAGGCCTTATTACTTTTAAATGTAAGGGAAAACAAAATGATTGTTATGCTTAAATTCAATCAAAGCTGTAGAATGATCTCATATTCCTATGAATTCCAAAAATATAAGCTTTAAGCATATCTACAACAGTCAAGACTATTGGCAACTCACAAGTGTGGTCATTTGCTTCTACCTCCTTATCCATCAAACGTTATCTTGACGTATTCCTACAAGGATGTATATCATAGGTTGTTATTTATGATTCTATAACAATCTCTTTACTCAATCATCTTCATCGTTACATATACTTCTTATTTCAATCACAAACATCATTTTCCAATTCAAACTCGAAATTCAGATCTGTTTTCAAATTCCTCAATACGATTCACAATTTCTGAATCCTCAATTTAAGCTTTGTTAATCCTTTCATGTGAAACTGATCTTCAATTCCATAGCAATTAGTACTTTGATTTGCCCCAAGTTCAACTCCATATTCTATGCTCCTTTTTCCACTAAATCTGATAACCTCTATATCTGAATTCATGCTTCACAGCTATTGGGATTCCTGCTTAATGTATCATATATAACTTTAATTTTACTGGGAAATACTCATTTGTACCATTATAATCTTTTAGTACTGTATCCATTGTCTCAGTATTGTATTCAATTCTCTCAACTTAATAATTACTTCAAACTTTAATGATCTATATATTTATATATATCCAATATGTTTCTGTACATATAATGTCTCCAACTTTCAACCAATCACTATTGTAGCAAGTTTCAATTCATATATCAAATAATCAACCCATGAGGTTTCAATCGTCTCCATGCATATGAAATCACCTTATCATGCTGCATTGGATTTTATCCTAAACTCTTATACAACATCATTGTATAGTATAAAATCTCCAAATCCAGACAATATAATTAATATCAGTGTTATAATTCCTCAAAATTCTCTTTACTTTCATCACTCATACTATGTACACGTTTCTTTCCCTCAAGTTTTCAAACTATTCTCCTCAACTTTTCGAATACATTTAATATATCCTCAAATTTTACTTGGATCGCTTTAATCTCTAATACCATAGTGTTGTTGGGGCATTTATTAACTCAAACAAATATTTGCAAAGTTCCATATGCCCATCATTAGTTCACGTAATTCCTTAAATAACTAAATCCTCGATGAGGTAACATTGTCTCACGTTATTTACATTTTCCCAATTGATTTACCTTTCTTAAATGACTTTCTCCATTCATTAGATTTCCTCATATTTCATATTGACTTATTATAATGTTTTCTCATTCATACTAAATTTATATCTCCTGTGCATATTCGCATAGAATATAATGTGGATCTAAGTTCTCCTTATATTAGCAATAGTGTTACCTCAATTTTCAAAAATTCGCTCATGTAGTTGGATACTTTACATTAAACAAAATACAAACATTCTCAGCGGTATACTCTACCTCTTATGCTTAAATCTCTGCTTGGGTTATGAATCCAATATTCACTTTTGATTCATTACATATTCATTTCTGATTTGTTCTTTCATTGATCATTTTTAATAGAAACTATCTAATCTACTTAACCTAATTCATTGAAATTCTTTTTCAAATGAATATTTCTTACTACTATCATCTATATTGTTCATACATTCCTTATCAATCAACTGTTATCATCATCAATGTTGTTTTAGCCATTCTTAACACCTCAATACGAGTAATTTCAACTATTCATAATATTTCAATAATTTCAATCTCTATCACACTTTACGTAATCAAAATATTCTTTATAATAAAACTCGATGACTGATCGCGGCTCTGTCGTTCGATCCTAGAATCGACCTTGGAAACCGGTCAAAAATAAAATTCCAAGAATGTAGTAAGCTGAAACCTCGGGTCGTCTCACTTGTTGGAATCGACGAAAAAATGGTTTAAAAGCTAGCCTAAAGTCGGAAATATGCAATTTAAAGCTGATAAAAATTGGGGGTTTTGGAATATTGATCGAAACTGGTAAAAGTAATAAAAATTGAAGAAAAAGTATAAAAGAATATTTTTGGACTTTTGGGAATTAGGAAAATGACAAAAGCTAAGTTGTAATCAAATTGATAAAATCCTCTTGAAAATGGGCGCAGGCTATCACTGCTCAAATTCACTTTTCGGGGGCAAAATCCACTAAGTTTCGAAAGACCAACCTTAAAAACTCTTTAGGTCCAAGGATTTAATTAATCAACTCGATTATTTAAATCTTTGTTAAAAATCTTAGTGTACGAAGTGGAGAAATTTATGCAAGAGGTCTATTGGATCAACACAATCATCTATACCAAACACAACTAAGCAGATAATGACAATCGATGCATTCACCACAGACATATATGAAACTTCATATATTAAAGCATAATGTTCAACATATAAATCACTCCATATCATAAGTCATTGTCAACATCTGATTAAACTATAATCAGACCATTCAATCACAAACTGTAATCTCCAACTCGGAGTTTTTACAAGTATATAACTGAACTTTAAGGCAATAAATGATTACTCCCCTTTGAAGCTCTCGGTGAACTCCAACCATTGCTACATTCTCAAGAGGGTCGGGAGCCTAGCCACACATAACGCCGACGATGTCCATCACTGATAGAAATCTGACGTTAAACATGACTCCAAGGATCGGTGAAAGCGGATGTGTAGAAGATGAAAATTGAAGATGAAGGATGAAGGTGGTGCGGTTCAGTGATCGTCCGTCCGATGGTGGCTGCCGAACTGCAAAAACAAAAACAAGAAAAACCTATCAGTATCGTATTTGTGTTTGTTCTCGAATGTGGCCGACCTCTTTTAACCTATTTTGGAAATGTATTTATAGGTGCTGCTTCGGGCCGGGTCGCTACAGTGAGGTAAATTTTTCATTTTAGGTCGGGTATCCGCTTGTACGTCGCGACGTGTAAAATTGGCTGCTCGTCGCGCCATGTGAATTAATATGCGTCGCGACGTATGGAAGTGACTAGCTCGTTGTGACGTGCGAATAATTATGCGTTGCGATGTGTGTAAGCTTGCTTGTCGCAACGTGTGGGAAAGACCTCACGACCTATTGACTTTCTGATGGGTTGACTCCTTTGTTCCTGCAACATAAAATAACACTTTGTAGTATCAATTGTCCTTATGAAAATTATAGAGAGATTAATATCAAATTACGACAATTTACCGACAAATTGCAAATTACAAGAGCTCGTTATGAGGAACCAATTTAAGCACAAAAGACATCAATGAGGAGTCAACGAGTGCATAAATAGTTATGAAAATGCAGCCAATTTATAACGTAAACTTGGCTCAATCACAGACCTACATAGAGAGGCAAAGGTAGAGGTAGGACTCAGTCATCAGGGTCCAATGTTAGGATTGAAGTGCAGAGCAACCAGCCGCAATCTCATGCCAGAGTTTATGCCATTACCAGACAGAAGGCGCAAGACTCCCTCAATGTGGTAGCAGGTGTGTTGAATATTTTTAATTTTGAAACATATGCATTGGTAGATCCAGGATCTACCCATTCATTCATTACCCCACATCTGGCATCTAGATTGCATTGTGAGTGTGAGACACTGAAATGTGGATTAGTAGTGAGTACTCCATTGGGTAGCACAATAGTGATTGGTAAGGTATGTAAAAGGTGTATAGTTCGAATTGATCAGGCAGAGTTAGAAGCTGATCTGATCGTCTTGTAGTTAAAGGAAATTGAAGTAATTCTAGGCATGGATTGGCTTACAGCTCATCGGGTTGTAATGAATTGCCACACTAAGGAAGTAATTCTTGAATCTCCCAATCAGCCAAGAGTAGTGTTTCGAGGTGTTAGTCAGGCAATGCCAGCCCAACTAATTTCATTCATGAGTGCTTTGAGTTTGATCCGAGGTAGATGTAAGGCTTATTTGGCCCACGTGGTTGACACTCGGAATGAACAAACCATTCAACATATTCCAGTTGTTAGAGAATTTCTGGATGTGTTTCCGGATGAACTACCGGGATTACCCCCAGAAAGAGAGACGGAGTTCACTATTGATATTGTTCTAGGTACCGCTCCTATATCAATTCCTCCATATAGGATGGCAACTGTTGAATTGAAGAAATTGAAAATCCAGTTACAAGAGTTGTTAGATAAGGGTTTCATCAGGCCTAGTGTGTCACCTTGGAGAGCTCCGGTACTATTTGTAAAGAAGAAGGATGGAACTCGGAGATTGTACATTGATTACTGGCAGTAGAATTGGATAACAGTTACGAATAAATATCCATTGCCGAGGATTGATGATTTGTTTGATCAATTACAAGGAGTCTGGTGTTCACAAAGTTAGACTTAAGATCGAGATATTACCAGCTAAAGATAGCTAAGGCGGATGTTCCCAAGAGTGCATTTAGAACCAGATATGGGCACTTCGAGTTTCTGGTAATGCCATTTGGATTGACCAATGCTTCAACAACTTTTATGGCTTTGATGAATAAGGTATTTGAACCTTATTTAGATCAATTTGTAATTGTTTTTATTGATGACATTTTGGTGTATTTGAAGTGTAGAGAAGATCATATTGCACATCTGAGATTGGTTCTCCAGATAATGAGAGAAAAATGGCTTTATGTCAAGTTCACTAAATGTGAATTTTGGCTTGATCAAGTAGTATTTTTGGGTCACATAGTGTCTGGACAAGGCATTCAGGTGGACCAAAAGAAAAAAGAAGTAGTAATGAAGTGGGAGGCTCCAAAAAATGTGTCTGAGATCCGAAGTTTTCTTAGATTAGTTGGGTATTACAGAAGGTTTTTCAAAGGGTGTTCACTAATTTCAGCTCCTTTGACAAAACTTCTAAGAAAGAATGTGCCTTTCAGATGGAGTGAAGAATGCCAGAGGGGTTTTGAGGAGCTTAAGAATTGGTTGGCTACAACACTGGTGTTAGCTATTCCGTCTAGTTTTGGAGGTTATGATGTGTACAATGATGCGTCGCCTCAGGGTTTAGGATGTGTACTAATGTAGGATGGTAAAGTAATAGCATATGCATCGAGACAGTTGAGGTCTCATGAATTTAATTATTCAGTTCATGATCAGGAACTTGCTGAAGTAGTGTTTGCCCTGAAGATCTGGAGACATTAGTTGTATAGTGAAATCTTTCAGGTATTTACTGATCATAAAAGTTTGAAATATCTGTTGAGCCAGAAAGAGTTAAATATGAGACAGAGCAGGTGGATAGAATTGTTAAAAGACTATGATTGTACAATTGAGTATCATCCTGACAAAGCTAATGTTGTAGCTGACGCATTGAGTAGGAAATCATATAGTAGAGTGGCACAAGTACAATTATCGAGGTTACCTAGCCTAGTTCAGTTAAGAGCACTGAATGTTGATTTGAATTTGAAGCTGAATGATACATTGATAGCTACCTTGAAGTTGAGATACATTAAGAGTAGAGATCTAGATTTAATGAAGTTAATTGAGAAGTTGGAAGTGAATCCATATTCCGAGCTTGAAGTGAGAGGTAATACTTTAAGGTTAAAGCAAAGACTAATTGCTTTTCAATTTATTTTTGAGGTTTTGATTGATTAATTGCTTTTGGTTAGAGTTTAATTAGCATGTCAATGGTTGGAGGATTTTATTGCTTAAATTGATGGAATTAGAAGTATTAAATGGAGAAATTAAGATTAAGTTAGAGTATAGTATGGTCTAAGTTAAATTGAAGGAATAAGAATGTACAAGGGCAAAATGGGAAGATCGCTTAAGGTAAAAAGATATAAAGGTTAAAAGGAGGGGTAGATTGGTCTTTTTGGCTTCATTAAAACAAAGAAAGAAGACTTGTTGTGTGTTAGGAGAAGAAGGAATGAAAACTAGAAGGAGAAGAGAGGAGCGAGTTTTGGTTGAGAGGAGAAAGAAGAGAAGAAGAAGAACAATTTAGGGTTTCACCTTTCTTTGCTTTAGAAGAGTGACTTTAAGAGTTTTTCAATAAGAAAAAAGAAAGAGGAAGACTTGATCTTCCACTAGAGCCAAAGAGCAAAAATCGTGGGTGGAGATTCAAGGTTAGTTGTTTCAAATCTTTTGGAATTTTTGAAGGGGTTTTTAGTTCAAATGGCTTAGAAAAGTATGGGTATGAATGTTTTAGGATAAATTTCATGTTTTTGTTTCTTTAGGTTTTCCAATTTTAAGATCTCTTTTGATTTGGGATTTTTTTGATTGTGAAAAAATTCAAGAGAGGCAAGAGGAGCTAGAGGAAAGGCATCTTGAGCAAGTCTAAAGCAAGGGATTTGAAGGTAGGTAACATCTTTATAATTGAGAAAATGAGCTAGTACAATTACTTTCAATAAATGGAATTTAATGCTTTCCAGCAACTTTGAAAATGTGAATTTATTACTCTTTAGGATGATTTGAGAATCTGTCACGTGTCTTTTTCTTGTGAATGAATTGCGAGAATGTTTTTATATTGTATTGATGATTGTAAAAGAATGTGAAAGTGATTTTTGAAAGAATGCAATGGTTAAATTGCTTTTCAGAAATGTGTCATTTTGGCCAATATGTTTGAAAACTATGAAATGTATGCTTATATCGGTTTGTGGTGGCCCCTTAAGTGAGTCAAGTCCACTTGTCTATAGGCTTTTTTCCGCTTGCCCGCTAGTGGCATGGAGCTCCTCACGGACTCCCCTAAGTTCACAGCTACATATGACCGCTACACGGAAATGTGTAGTTTGTTCTATTTTGGATCCACTCAAACCATTTTCGATGTGTTTATGTGACTATGATTTGAAATCATTTTGATGCTTTCGTTGTGTTGATTTTGTAAATTGCTTGATAAGTTGAAAATTTTAGAACACATATGTGGTATGGTTGTCAATGTAAATTTTGCATTGGAAATAAATGATTCAAGGATTTTTGGCTTGTTATTGGTTATAAATATATTACTCACGAGCTGTCGAGCTCACCCCCTTCTCTCCTTCCCATCCACAGGCGATGAGCAAGAAAATTAGTGACTGAACCGAGGTCAAGGCTGTTAAGTCAAATTGACTTTACGAGTTAAATAGTTTTGATGACAAACAAAGAATCTGATAAAAGAAAAGTACATGAAATATTTCTTAACAAAAGTTAGACGAAACGAAGAAATCATACAGAAGGAAAATCAGACAAAACGAAGAAATCAGACAGAAGGAAAATCAGACGAAATGAAGAAATCAGACAGAAGGAAAATAAGACGAAACGAAGAAATCAGACAGAAGGAAAATCAGATAGAAGAAAACAGACGGAAGCTTTACTAAAATCAGACGATACAAAAATCAGACGATACAAAAGTCAGACGATACAAAAAGCAAACAGAAACTTTACTAAAATCAGACGATACAAAAATCAGACGATACAAAAGTCAGACGATACAAAAAGCAAACGGAAGCTCTACAGAAAATCAGATGATGCGAAAAGCAGACGGAAGCTTAGCCAAAAGTATACGAAAGCAAGAAACAGATGGAAGTGTCAGTCTGAAGAAGTTACAGAGTTCAACTGATTAACCGTTTCTTTGAAGATTCAAGAATCAGTTATGAAGAAGCAGTTGAAGACGCGACTATAAATAAGAAGTCAGAGTTGAAGTTTCGTACACACATATATACGCACAGAGAAAGAGATATACATGCATACACGCGAGAATACACAATACGTACAAGAGAGATTTTTATGCGATCGTTGTTAGAGCAATATCTTTGTAACAAGCTCTATATACGTTTCTAGTTTGAAAGTGTTACAGATAGCCTGAGGAGGCTTATCGTAAAAGAATACTGACTATAAAGAGACCTGAAGAGGCTCAGTGAAAGAATACTTGTAAACGTTTGCGAGATAGTGAAATCTTAGAAGGATATCTAAGGACTGGACGTAGCCCATAGTTTAAGGTGAATCAGTATAAAAATTACTGTGAGAGAATGGTTTAGGGTGAATCAGTATAAAAATTACTGTGTCAAATTCTCTCAACCCTCTCTATTACATTACTGTGAATTTGTTTTCTTAAATACACAAGTAATAGTAATTCTGAACTGAACAAGCTTAAATTTTTTTAGAAAGGATTAACGAAAAAGATTACACAATTCAACCCCCTGCCCCCCTTCTTGTGTATTTGATTAGCATTGTTTTGACGTGTGATTCACTTCAGAGTCTTCTAATGTGCCATGTTCAAATACTATACCACCCACAATTTATTTGATCAAGCTAAGATTCAATTTTATATTCATCATTCATATGACTCACATATTTTTATTCTAGTATTCAGTACATTCTCTTTACTTTTCGAATACACTCAAAATACCATCTATGATTATAGTCACTAATTGATATAATTTTGCTTCGACCACTTTAATCTTCAATACCATAATACTGTCAGAGGCATTATTTACTCCAACAAATATAACCCAAATTTCCTTGTGCCCATGATTTGTTTTCTTTAATTTATTAAGAATCTAATTCCTTAATGAGGTATTATTATCACATGTTATTTTTTATTTTCCCAATTGACTTCTTCTCAAATGATTTTCTCAATTCATTCTATTTCCCCTTATTTCACATTGACTTGTTCTAACGTTTGTTCATTCTTACTAGTTTCTTCACACATTTCAATTTATTTGCAATCTTAACTTCCTGTGTTTGTAACACATTCATCATATCAAATTTGTATCTCCTGAACATATTTACATAGAATATAACGTGGACCTATAGTCTCCTCATATTAGCAATTAATGTCTCCTCAAATTCAAT
>JAOTAZ010000009.1:21147179-21159958 GCA_025629785.1 Erythroxylum oxycarpum | reverse complement strand
GTATCAATCCTATTATGCATGAACAGTACTAATTAATCCCTATCAATCTCATCCTATGACAAATTTACTATTTTACCCTTCCAGTAGGGGGTGGGATGTTACAGTTCAGGTACTTGGCTTGGAAAATCTACATAACAACTGGGCTAGTGTACTCTGCTGACAGCGAAACTCTGGGGCGTTTATACGGGCCTCCAGCTTTCGTGGGACCTGGGATACCACCGAATCGTGCTGGAGGTAAACTCTACAGCCGTGATTGCTCTTCTCTCCTCGGCATCACATAGAGATACGGTGCTCAAACCCATCGTCAGGGGTATTCATGCTTTGTTTTCCAAAAATTGGACTGTTACTTATCGACTTGTTTATCAAGGTAGCAACAGATGTGTTGAATGGCTGGCAAACTATGCTAGTCATTATGATATCGAGGTCACTTATTTTGTAAATCCACCCATTGGGTGCCATCTTCTTCTCCTGGAGGATATGTCGAGGATTGAGTTTCCTCACAGTATTTGTAACTTTTCTTGTTTCCTTTTATAAAAATAGAAAGAAGCCATACATAGATGACATCAAATCAAAGCAAACGAAGGAGCCTCCCCTCCGTCAACAAATCTGTAGAGACTGGAGAGATATATAAACCACATGTATTAACTTTTCTTCTATTTTGTAACTTGGAATTCGTATCTTAACTTTCCAACTTCTTCTTCTTCTTCTAGCATTTACAATGTTATTAACATAAAACTACAAAGACAAAAGGCAAAACATCATCCTTTCTGAACTGAAGGACATGTACAACCCATCCTGCATTTTGTTAAATCATAATGAAATTGTCAGAAATGATGTTCCCACTTTGACTCAATAAACTCAAGGTGATTGAATGTCTGAATTACTAGGGAGGCTACGCATGCAAAAATTGTGAAGAAACCAACAGTACAAACACTAGAAAGTAATTGTTAATGAATAAAATATCTGAAGGACTTTTCTCACCATTCTTCGTTAGCCATATACTGTTCTCAGAAAGTGTTTCAACGTATAATTCGAAAGATCCATTGGTTCTAAGTTTAATACCAATCCACCATGGTAAAAACATGTCTAGGTCAATGCTAGCATGAATCATATATGATTTACTTCCCTGACAGATAAATACATAACTTGTTGACCATCTTTTGAGTTGTCTGTTCATGTTGCTTAGTGAAGTTGTCTTGAGCATATTTGTATAGTTTCAAATCAAGATGGTTCAATGATCTTATTTGCTCTAATACCACTTCAGGAACCTTAAGACGATCCTGCAAAAAATGGCCAAGCTAAGTTAGCAATAATAACTCAAAAGGCTCGTTTACCAAGGCCAACCAAGATAAGACAACAACTTCAAACACCTGTGACAGAAATCACTTAATACTCCACCAACTTAGCTCAGATTCAACATAAATGCATGAAGAGATTGATGAAAAAAAGAGAAGTGTGTGTGTCTGAAGGAAGAGCTGTCGAAGAGAGAAGGAGGTGAAAGACATATCAGATGGAAATGAGAAAAGCTAAACACTCATTCACGTGACTCAAGCACAAATACATATTCAACACAACACAGAGAAACTTCAATTTTTATCTTCATTGTATTCAATTTCTGAGAGTGAAAAAATCAGTGTGAGGGAAAAAGATCAAAAAGTGCTAGAGTACCAATCTGTTTTGGGTACTGGAGAGTTTGTGAGGCTCTTGTTGCAGGTGTTCTAGAAGAACACTCAATCTTTGTATTTTCTTCTCCATTTTCTTCTGCTTTAGTGAAATCTCCTATACCACTGTCAAGTGGAAACTTTGGACGTAGATAGTCATTGACTATCGAACCAAGTAAAATCTGTCTCTTTAATTTTCTGCAATCTTACTAAATCTGCAAAATTGACAAAGTTTATCAGTCTTGGTTATTAAAGATAATAGGAAATCAGTAGAAAACCCAACAACCTGCATAATAGACTGCAAAAGTATCCTAGGATATATTGTGAAAAAGTGCCAAAGTAAGACTCAAAAGAACTAGGCATAACACTTCCACAGAAGTCCTCCATCAAGTTTGAAGTTTGGTACGAAAAAATTAAGGGGGAGGAGTGGGGGATGGAATAAAAAGAAACAGGCAATATAAACACAATTGAACTACTAATATGGAATTTCACCACAGAATTCCACAATTTTCGAACAAGATTCCGTGTAAGGATGTGGTGGGAGCAAGAGAAGTGAAGAAAGTCGCATGATAGATGAGTTGGAAAATAAAAAGATGGCAATCTAGGCAATACCAAGAATTGAATTGACCAAACAATACGCAAAGGAAAATTCTTACATGCTTGGTTGAGTAAATCATTCTGATTATGGTGGGGCATCAAGCTAGTATGACTATAAATACATGGGTATTCAATAGTTGAACGTTTTATATGATATATTATTAGGTGTTACAAGAACACATTTGAAAGAGTTTTAAAGGATTCTTAAGCATCCATACAATAGTTGAAAAGTGTTTGTGAACTTGTGAGGCCTTGATCTTCTTTGATTTTGGTTAAATCCTTCACTTGGATGCATTTGAAGTTTATGAACTTTTTTCTATGATTTTCATAGGTGTCTCTAGACTTCATTAGTTCATAACTTTGAATATTTTTCATATTGCACTCTTTCAAGGCATCAAAAAATAAATTATTAGTGGTAGTTATGTTTAGCTATCGTCAAAATGTGGATTGAAACTTTAATTGGTTCAACAATTATAGAATAACGAGCCTAGACAAAAGACGTTGTAAGGTCTGTACCTCCTTGCTGGGAAGGCCTTCTGTACCTGCAATGTCAGACATGTGAGCTTATGCCTTTGAGAAACCTATTATCCTACCACCACGACCATTTGATTTCCCACAATAACGACTTGAGGTATTTTTTCTGATGTGTCTTGATCACTAACTTTGGACTGTTCATAAAGGGAGTTTGCTATCATAGCTGATCTGTTTACAGGGGCTGCGTGAAGCATCACACTTCTAGGACTTTTCTTTTTGTTGTACAGAAGCATGTGATTGTCTTAAGCAAATAGATCTTTACCCAGAACTTGAACCCATATCTGTTCATACTCCATATTTAAACACGTACAAAAGTCGCACTCAATTCAATGAAGTATTAAGCTACAGTCATCTCTCCTTGTTTTGTCTCATGCACCTTCTTTCAAACTCATAGACTTGAGCATTTTTACCAACTTGAGAACATGTCTGAGAAATATAGCCTTGTGTTATCTATGGTTGCCTCGAGCTGATACACAAGACATAACAAGGGAATTTTCAGATTCCCATTGGTCTACTCATGAATCAGTAGTGAGTGGTTTTGGCTTGTCATCCGTATTATACCTCTGTAAACCTCAACGCTTGGAGAACAACAACAAGACCTTGGCCAGGCAAGGTAACTGATTCCATCTAATTTTACTGGATGATCTGTGGTGTAGGATTTTCCCTCAGTAATCCAGATTTAGTTACACTACCTTCAGTTTTAGTGTTTGTGGATTTCTCCTGTCATACTTGATTATTCAAGATTGATAAACAGTAAATAGGAGGGACCCTAGAAAGGATGATTTGCTCTAAACTATTTCTAGGCAGTGGTTTGAAGTTTGAACCCTAATTAAGATAGTTAGAAAACAAGAGAGAGAAATATTCACTACACTATACAGCCTTGCAAGCCTATATACGCTTAATTGCTACCGTATAAGGTAACCCTAAATACAAAATATAGTTATTCTAAAAAGGCAGAGATACAGCCATAAATATAGGCGTAAGACAGCTGCAAAATAAACAATCATACAGCTGTAGAACACATCAATTATTAAATAATATAGCTGTGAACAGATCCCCTCTCAAAAGATGCGTTATGTTATAGAAAAAAACCAAATGAATTTTTAGGTAAAAGTTCACGGAGAGAACCACCATATATGCACATTGACTTGTTTCTTTCTTAGTTAAAATTCGAAGGACGATGAAGTTGCAATGCAAAATTTTCAAGTCAATATAAGTGTGCAAGCTTTGACATATCCCACTAGTACTATGATGACTACAGCGAGAAGCGACGTACAAGGATTAAAACAGAAACATGAGTAGGATGACGTGCTACAAGCAATAAGCTTAGACTATGCAAGTACCTGGAATGTAGCTCCATGGTGAATGATGTCATGATGCAATGGCTTAACGTGTTCCTCTATCTCATACGGGTAATTGCTCTTAAAATTATCTGAGCCCCTAAGTTTTCTACTATCGCACCGCAAGATGAGTAAAAATACTTGTAAGCATTGGTACCGGCCCTTTAAGTTCTTTATTCTCACCAATGGTGAGTGAATTTAAAAGTAATGCTCTATAGGGTTATCAAAATTTTGGATCATAGTACAGTATATGGATGTGCAGGTTTAAACTTGCTAGAGATAGAGAAACTAAAAAGGGGGCTCCATTGCGACACCATAAAATGAAGAAAATTTTCAAACAAAATGAGAGTGGTTTAGTTCCAAAAATCAAAACTGTGAAAATAATAGCAGAAGAATAATTTCATTCTTATAATCAGTAGGTTACATCCATAGTATATACATACAATTGTCTATACTAAATATACAACAGATTTCCTAAGATACATGGAAATCTGTATCTTATTATAATCCCTAAAAATAAGGGATTTATATGATTCCTATACAATCTTTTAGATATTGTTATATAATCCGACACTCCCCCTCAAGCTGCTAAATGGATATCTTCCATTCTTAGCTTGTCAATAATATCTTGAAACACTGTGCTTGTCAATCCTTCTGTAAGTACATTTGCCAACTGATCTTTGATTGACACAAATGGAGTGCAAATTAAGCCACACTGTCCAGTTTTTCCTTGATGAAGTGCCTATCAACTTCAACATGCTTTGCTCGATCATGTTGTACTGGGTTATGTGCAATGTCGATAGCTGATTTGTTATCACAGTACAACCTCATAGGTCCTTCCTATTTTATTATCAAGTCATCAAGAATTATCCTCAGCCAAAGTAATTCACATATCCCCAATGCCATAGATCTAAACTTAGACTCTGCACTTGATCTTGCCACTACATTCTACTTCTTACTTCTCCATGTAATAAGATTACCACCTAGGAGAGTACCGTAACCAGATGTTGATCTCCTATCGTCCAAAGACCTTGCATAATCCGCATCGATATAAGCCTCTAATGTCATACCTGTGATTGTTTGTCGCTTAAACTGAATTCCTCTTCCTAGGCTACCTTTTAATTATTGTAGTATACTGTTTACTTCCTTGAGATGTGATTCTTTGGGATTATGCATAAATTGACTAACCGTGCTCACTGCAAATGTTATATCTAGTCTTGTGCATACCAGATATATCAACTTCCCAACAAGCTTCTGATACGATATTTTATCTACTACTGAATCTTCTGAAGCATTACCTAATCCATGATTGAACTCAATCAGCGTATCCACTGGTTTACAACCCAATTTTCCTGTTTCTTTCAACAAGTTAAGTACATACTTTTATTGAGAGATGAAAATCCCTTGCTTTGAGTGACCTACTTCAATGCCTAGGAAGTACTTTAACTTTCCTAGCCCCTTGATATCAATCTCTTTCAAGAGACATTGCTTCGGATTTTTTATTTTTTCTGCCTCATTACCAGTCATAATAATATCATCCACATAAATTAGCAATGCTGTGACTCCCCCCGAAACTTAAATGTCTAATGAACAAAGTATGGTCTCCTTGACTCTGCTTATATCCTAATGAAATCATCACCTTAGCAAACCTCCCAAACCAAGCTTGTGGGGATTGTTTGAGCCCATAAGAGCTTTCTTCAGCTTATATACCATTCCTTCTTTCGATTCAAATCTAGGAGGAACTTCTATGTAAATTTCCTCTTCTAGATCATCATGGAGAAATGCATTTTTCACATCAAATTGCTGCAGATTCCACTCAAATTTAGCTGCTAATGATAACAGTATTCTTATCGTGTTCATCTTAGCAACAGGAGCAAATGTCTCAAGATAATCGATGCCACAGGTTTGAGTGAACCCTTTGGCCACCAATCTTGCCTTATATCTTTCCACCGATCCATCAGCCTTGTATTTTACGGTGAAAACCCACTTATACCCAACTAGTTTCTTCTCACTCGGGAATTCCACTAATTCCCATGCCTTGTTCTTCTCAAGGGCCTTTATTTCAGATTTCATAGCATCCTCCCATTTTTTGACTCGTAATGCCTCAGTTAGATTTCTCGGTGTGAGAATTTTATGGAGATTGGTTAGGAAGGCTCTATATTTTTCAAATAGATTCTAATAAGACATAAAAGAAGATAATGGGTGTTTTGTGTAGGTTCTTGTTCCTTTCCTAAATGCAATTGGTAGGTTCTCAGTACTTGTTTCTTTCGGTTCTTTTGTTGGTTCAACTGACTCAACTCTTGGCTCACCATTTGGTGTGAAATTATTAGCTGGAAATTGAGCAGTAGCACAAATAGGAGACTAAACTTATGCTAGTGAGAGACTGGTCCTTTCCTCCTAGAATAGACTTGTAGTGGCTGTTTGTCAATAGATATGGCTGCCTGCTTGTCAATTGATGAAGATGTAGATTTAGGCATAGTGGGTTGAGATTGATCAAAACTAAGATCTAGAAGATGTTAGAGTAGTGTCCTAAAGGTAATCGCCTTTAACATGTTTTGTATAAAGTTGTGTACAAACTTTATTTTCAATAATAAAAAAACGCATATTTCATTAATTTGGTGTTCATTATTTATGAATTGATATTGATCTATAAGCAAATTAATGAAGTCCATGATATATGACATAGCACGAAGGAAATCATAATGTGATCATACTACTGATATTCCTATTATGTGCAATTATGTCAGTATCTAAATTATCCCTAGTCATAGGATTAATGAGATTGGACATTATTAATCCGGATATGCTAGCACATTTCAAACTCCTTGATGTGATCAAGTAGTAGATCTCAAAAACTGTAAACATGAGATGTTTAGAGTTGAGATGTGGATGTTTACTAAAGGTAGTAAGTACATTGGATGACCTACCATGAGATCATTACATGGATGTCCTATTCTAATGTCAGTGATAATCTCATTATAACAATGATGCAAGTATCCTTAGACTTGAGGTACTTAAGGACATCTTGGATACTAATTATGTGCTTTGACTTCATTCCTTATTGCCTTGTAAAGGTCGCTCATTAGGAGTGAGCATTATTCGGGCCGGCCCGAGTGTTACCCGAATTATTTTCAGGCCAGGTCGGGTAAGGAAAAAAAATTTAGGCCGACCCGATTACCCGAATTAGGTTAAAAAAATTATGAAATAGGGGTAATTCGGGCCGGGATGATTTGGGTAAATCGGGCCAGGTAAATCGATAATTTGGGTAAATCGGGTCGGGTAAATTTGGGTAATTAAAAGTTCAGGTTCAGGCCGGGTAAGGCAAAAATAATTTTGGGTAATTCGGGCCGGGCCCGAACAGTAAAAATCTGGCCCGAATTACCCGAATGCTCACCCCTATCGCTCATAAGGTGGTGATTAGGTATAACTTAAGATATTCAAAGGTAATTGAGTAGTCAATAGAGGATTCACCACTTTTGTGATAGTAGAAGATGATACACATGGCCTCTTGTTGCGGTCATTACTTGAAAATTTCTGGTCAGTGTACATATGTCATGAAAAATGTCTTCATTGATATATAGAGTAATGAGTCTCAGGACCAGAACTGATATCACTTGGATTAGATTTGACATAGTCAATCTAGTGAGAGTTGACACTTTGTTCATACTCATAACCAAGTGGAGTATAGCATGGTGAAAGGACAAATTACACAGCAATTATCTATGAGAAGGTTTGCAAGATGGTTCGTGATGAGCACAGGTTCATTCTTCAAACCACTTACTTTCTGGTCAATTGAGGGTCATGATGTGATGCTAGACACCGCTCATGACTTGCTTGGATTAAGTGTTAATCTAAGTGGCCAATATAATCGGGAACCTAATGGGTCACATGCATAAGAGTGACTCGGAAAATTCATAAAGTAGTTTTGGATAGAGATCTATTATTTAGAGAGCAATAAAACTAAATAGATCCCGATGAGATCGGGATATATGTCCCAATGAGATCGCGACATTGATATTACTGAAACAGGTATTTGGTGTTTTTCCACACTCGAAACCCGGTAGGACCGAGCCTAGTATGACTGAACCACTTCAGCATTTATATATATATATATATATATAAGAGATTAGTAACGTGGAAAGGAGGAGAAGAATTTGTCAAAGTGACATTTAATGTCTTTGATGGATAAGAGACAAAAACCATAAAAGACAAATGAAGAAAGTTGAATAAACAGCATAATCATGAAAAACAAAATAAGAAGGGAACATTTTTATGGTTCATCCGAAGCTCTCCATCATCTTTTTCCAAGCTTCATCTTCTTCCTCTTCTTCATGTTGCTCTCCAAGAACGAAGATAAGAGCTAACACTCTCTTCTTTATTCTAGCTATTTCTAGATCAAAGATTTTGATTCGGTTAAATTCTCTGATCCCTGCGTGGATACCGTTAGAGACGGTCTCCTTATTATAAGCATAAGTGGAAGGACAAGAAGAGGCCCAAGAAAAATCATCTTGCACCTAAGGGTGTTTGGAACAAATCCAAGGATAAGGAGAAGAAAGTTGACCAAAAGGATGCTGAATGTTTCTTCCATACAAAGAAGGGACACTAGAAAAAAAACTGCCCAGAATATTCGGCTACTTTGAAAGGCAAGAAAAAAGATGGGACATTTATGAAAAATGTTTTCATGATTTATTTAACTACTATTGATTATACTAAATGGGTATTAGCTACTAGTAGTAGCTTTAACATCTACAATATGTTGCAGGGTCTAAGGACCAGTAGGAGATTGAAGAAGGGAGACGTTAAGCTACAAATTGGGAATGGAGTAAGTGTTGCTATCTTAGCTGTAGGAACTATTTCTCTTATTATATCTACGAGAAAGACTTTATTATTAAAAGATTGTTATTATGTTCCTAAATTTATTTCGAATATTGTTTCCATTTCATCTTTAAACAAGGGTGTATTTCATACAATCTTTAATAATAACCAATGTAATATATTTAATGGTGATGAATTATATGTAAGTGGTTGTTTACAATATGGTCTTTATGTATTATCTAAAATAGTTGTTTATCCAATTATGATGTTTCTGGTAAAAGAAAAAAGAGAGATAATCATGCAAATCAAACTTACCTTTGGCATTGTAGACTTGGTCAGATTGATGAGAAAAGAGTAAACAAGTTGCACAAGGAAGGATGTCTTGGTTAATATGATTATAAATCATATAAAACTTTTGAATACTATCTCAAAGGCAAAATGACCAAATATCATTTTACTGGAACTGGAGCTGGAGTTAGTGAACTTTTAGGACTCATACATACAGATGTATGTGGGTCTATGAAAGTTTAACCTAAAGGTGGATATTTTTATTTTATTACCTTCACTGATGATATTTCAAGATATGGATTTGTGTATCTTACAAAACACAAGTTTGAATCATTTGAAATGTTCAAAAGATTTCGTAGTGAAGTAGAAAAACAAACTGGTAAGAGGATTAAGGCTCTAACATCTGCCTGTGGCAGTGAGTATCTTAGTGATGATTTTGTTGATTATCTAAGACAAGATGGAATCTTGTCTAAGTGGATTTCTCTAGAAACACCACAACACAATGATGTTTTAGAAAGGAGAAATCGAACTTTATTGGATATAGTGAGATCCATGATGGGGTCACTAATCTTATTTTCTTCTTATAGGGAAATGCTTTAGAAGCAATTGTCTATTTATTAAACAAAGTTCCCACTAAAGCAATCACTAAAACTCCGTATTAGATGTGGAAAGGATGTAAGCCTAACCTAAAACATTTGAAAGTTTGGGGTTGTCTAGCTTATGTCAAGAGATTGCTGTCAGGTAAGCTTGAAATGAAGTCTGACAAGTGTAGATTTATTGGCTATCCCGAGGAAACTATGAGATACTATTTCTATCACCCTTCAGAATACAAAGTATTTGTGGCCAGAAATGCTACCTTTTTAGAAAGGGAGTTCCTTAATGGAGGAAGTCATTGTGTAGAAATATATCTTGATGAAATTCAAGATTCTGACGAATCAACACAAGCTCAAGAGCATCAGATGCTTGTTGAGCAACCTTTACTTGATGTCTTAAAATTAACACATAGGGTACTAGCCTCAACTGTTGAGGAGAATGGACTAGTTAATGAACCTGTCCAAGAACCAGTGCAATAACAATATCAAGTAGAGGAAGAACCTATTGAACATGAGCTTCTTAGAAGGTCTAGTAGGGATCGCCGTGTACCAGATAAATTAAACATAATGATGCAAGGTGACGAGGATAATCATATTGATGATATCCCACATATTGATGATGACCCTAAGACTTACGAAGAGACTATGGCAAGTCCAGATCGTGAGAAGTGGGTTAAGGCCATGGAATCTAAGTTAGAATCCATAAGAATCAACAAAATATAGACTTTGGTTGATCCCTTAAAGGATATAAAACTCATAGGATATAAATGGGTATTTAAGAAAAAATTTGGAGCAGACGAGAAGGTTGAAACTTATAAAGTCCATCTTGTTTCCAAGGGATATAATCAAAAAGAAGGTATTGATTATGATGAAACTTTTTCTCCTGTGGCAATGCTCAAATCTATTCAGATTCTACTTGTTATAGTTGCATATTATGATTATGAGATATGACAAATAGATGCGAAAATAACGTTTCTTAATGGAGAGCTTATGGAAGATGTCTATATGACTCAACCTGAAAGTTTTACATTATTATTTGCTCCTAATAAAATATGTAAGTTACAAAGATTTATTTATGGATTGAAGCAAGCTTCACGAAGTTGGATATTCGTTTCAATACAACAATCGCAAAGTTCGATTTTATTATATGAGAAGAAGAGTCATGTGTATATAAGAAGGTTAATGAGAGCATATTTATTTTCCTAGTGATGTATATAAATGACATACTGCATAGGAATTTTTAGTGAAGGCAAAAAGGATTAAAAAAGTCAAGCGCTTAGATGTGGCACGTTGTTGGATTAAGTTCATAATAAGCTGTGTTTATCACCGGAGGCCCTCCCAGAACTTTAAGATTGAACGTGTTAGATATTTGGCATTTTCGTTCCAATTTATTTTTTACTGTTTTACATTTTGTTTACAATTTATTATTTATCTTGTTAAGCTAAAGACTTGGTCCAAGTTTAGTTGCTAAACTTTCTAGATCATGTAGCTGTTAGTTCTAGATTTTTCTGATTTAGTTTTATCCACTTTTTGAATTTGAAGTGGCTGTAGGTTAGGGAAGTTTGTTATCCTTTCCTGTATAAATTCTGCAGCTTCTATGAATAAAATATGCTTCCTATTTTTCATTCTTTGCTGTCATATTTTCTCTCTCGTATAGTTCTTGTTTTTCAATTTCGTTTAGCACTATGTGTTTCTATTTTTTCCAACAACTTGCAAATCCAAGAGTAGTTTCCTAATCTAGACAGCTTGTTTTACTGCAGAAGTAGCTACAACTAGCTCAGCTTCTGCAGTAGATAAAGCGACTACTTCTTGTTTCTTTGAACTCCACGAAAAACAAGCTGATCCCAGAGTGAAACAAAATCCAGAAGTGCTCTTCATGTCATCTGTAGAACCACCCCAATCACTGTCCACATAATGCTTCAGATCACATGCTCCAGTCTTCTCATACAGCAAGCCATAATTCAGAGTACTGCCAAGATACCCCAGAACTCTCTTTATAGCAATCAAATGTAATTTTCCTGGATTCTCATGAATCGAGAAAGCACACTCACAACAAATTGCACATCAGGTCTGGTGGTTGCTATGTACATAAGACAACAATTCATACTCTATCTTCTGTTATCAATCTCTTCACTCTCAACTTTCTGCAACAACTTCTCTTTTGGACACATAGGAATTGAAACTGGTTTATACTGATCCATTTGAAATCTTTTAAGCACATCACTTATGTACTTCCTTCGGCCGGCAAAGATCTGTCCCTTCCTTTGAGTTATCATCATGCCTAGAAAATACTTCATGAGACCAAGAACTGTCATTTCAATGTACTACCGAACTAGAGCTTCAAGCCTTTAATTTGAACACTTGAACTTCCAGTTAGAAGCAAATCATCTACATAGACAGAAACCACAGATACATGACCTTCTTCAACTCTAATATAGAGTGTGGGTTCATTGTTACTTCTCTAGAAACAAATTTGCAGTAGGAAGGTGTCTATCTTCAAGTACCAACACCTTGGTGCTTGCTTCAGGCTCCATGGTTGATCTACATAAATCTCTTCTTGTAACTCTCCATTCAAGAAAGCAGACTTGACATCCATTTGGTGTACCTCCCATTCTTTCTTTGCAGCTATAGTCAAGATCAACCTTATTGTCTCAAGCCTTGCCACTAGGAATGGCAATGGGTAGGGTTCGGTTCGGGTTTTACTCTATCCATATCCATATTCGTTTTTTATGACTCAACTCATATCCGTATCTATATCCATCGGTTTTTACGATTTACTACCCATATCCAAATCCATTGAGTTGTTCGAGTTTTTGGATATCCATCGGATTGTATAGCACATAAAAATATAACTTTTAAATAAAAAATATAAAAAGTAGATTTTTGCGAACGCTCCAAATCAAAATTACTTTAATAATAATAAGTCAAGATTTTGATTTGTATGTATTAAA
>JAOTAZ010000009.1:20843380-20853463 GCA_025629785.1 Erythroxylum oxycarpum | reverse complement strand
ATCAACCCAAAGAGACAGGACAACCGGATGCAGCTGAACCACCCAACTTACAGCAGCAAGTTAATAAGCTGGTCAAATATATGAAGAAATTGAAGAAAATGATGAAGAATATTGTAAAGCATTGTGGCTTATAGTCTTTTTGACTTATAACAAATAGGGGGAGAAGTGCTGAGGAAAGAAAAAAACATTGAAAAACGGGAGGAACCAGTGAAGAAGAAGAAAAGAAATTAGAATCATCAGAATGATGTTTTGTATTTTTTCTTTGTAAAGCTTTTCATTTTCATGCTTCTAATCAAAGTATTTGATATCATCAAAAAGGGGGAGAATGTTAAGTTAAAATGACTTTACGTGATTAGTAATTTTGATGGAAAATAAAAAGAAGACAAATAAAAAGCAGACGGAAGCAGAAAGTAGACGAACCAAAAAGCAGATGGAAGCTTAGTAAAAAATAGACGAAAGCATAAAGCAGACAGGCACAAATAAAAAGCAAACGGAAGCTTAGTAGAAAGCAGACGGAAGCAGAAAGCAAAAGAACGCAAATAAAAAGCACATGGAAGCTTAATAAAAAATAGACGAAAGAAAAAGCAGACGGAAGCTTAGCGGAAAGTAGACAGAAGCTTAGTAAAAAGCAGATGGAAGCTTAGTAAAAAACAGACGAAAGCAAAAAGCAGACGGACGCAAACAAAAAGCAGACGCAAGCTTAGTAAAAAGCAGACAAAAGCAAAAAGCAGACGGACGTAAGCAAAAAGCTGACAGAAGCATCAGTCTGAGTTAGTTACAAGACTCAACTGAATAACTGGTTCTTTAAAGAATCAAGAAGCACTTATTAAGAAGCACTTATCAAGAAGCAGTTAGAGACGGAGACTATAGATAAGAGGTCGAAGTCGAAGTTTTGTACACACACATTCAAGAGATACATACATACGCGTACACACATTGAGACGAGATTATTACAGTGCGAATATACTGAGCATTATTTTGTATTGTAACAAATTCAAGTTTGAAAGTGGTACATATAGCCTGAGGAGGCTAAGTGTAAAAGAATACAGATTGTAAAGAGACCTGAAGAGGCTCAGCGAAAAGAATACTTGTAAATGTTTGAGAGTTAGTGAAATCTTAGAAGATTATTTGAGGACTGGACGTAGCCCACGGTTTGGGGTGAACCAGTATAAAAATTGTTGTGTCAAGATCTCTCAACTTTCTCTATTTCATTACTGTGATTTTTGATACTTCTGATAAGCAAGGTTTTAAAAAAATGTTTACAAACAAGAGTTAAAGTAATTCGTAACTGAACAAGTTTTACTCTAAACAAGAAGTTTTCCTTAAAAAGGGTTAACGAAAAAAATCACAATTCAACCCCCCCTTCTTGTGTGTTTGTATATCGTTATACTAACATGTGATTCACTTCATGCTAAACCTCTTTAACATCTTATCTATGTATATAGACTAAGAAAGGCCAAGCAACTTCTTAGATCTATCTCTATAGATTCTTATCCCAAAAATATAAGTTGTTTCTCTAAGGTCTTTCATGGACAAATTCATAGACAACCAAATCTTGAATGATTGTAAAGTTGAGACATCATTTCCTATTAGTAGTATGTCATCTACATATAAAATAAGGAATACAATTTCACTCTTACTAACCTTCTTATACACACAAGGTTCATTCAGATTTTTTAAGAAGCCAAACTCTTTGTTTGTCTCATCAAATCGGATATTCCAACTCCTAGATATTGGATTTAATCCATAAATGGATTTTTAAAGCTTGCATATCTTTTCACCATCTTTGGATATGAAACCATCGGGTTATTTCATGTACACATCCTTGGTTAGCTTTCCGTTAAGGAAAATTATTTTCACATCCATATGCCATAACTTAAATTCATAATGAGCAAAAACCATCAGAAGTATCCTAATAGATTTAAGCATGGCTACCTGGCTAAATGTTTCATCATATTCAACTCCTTGTCTTTGACAATAACCTTTAACTACTGATAAATGTAAATTCCATCTTATTTTAGGGCATAATTTCATATGTTTTTATCCCATAATTCAGTCACTTAGTATGTGTTTAGCTTAGAATTATGTTAGTTTGTTAATTATCTATGTTTTAAGTGTTTTATGGGTTAGTACAAGTCTTTGAACTTAAATATTATGTTTTTGAGGTACCTTGATGTGTTTGCTAGTGTTTCAGGGTCAACATCGAGGAATAGAGGAGTTTTAGAGGCATTCAGTTAAAAACAATAGCCCATAATCGTGGCCAACCAGCCGCAATCGTGCCAAAAGGCTAGGTAATGGCCCTCGATTATGGCTTGCATCGGCAAACATGCAAACACTCAAGAACATCAAGTTTTGAGGGATTTTTTAGACCTTTAGGGCCTAAAAAATCCTAGAGTTACATAAAACACAAGAGAATATTTAAGGAACAAGAAAAGAGGAAGAAAGGGAGCTTTTGCATCAGCCACCTTAAGAAAACCTAGAGAGAAATCATTGAGAGATAGAGGAAGAAAAGAAGGAAGAGAGAAGAGGAGAAGAAGTTGCCTCGATATACTTCCCAAATCAGAAGGTTTCCTAATGTCGCTGCTTCCCATCATCCATTTATATTGTATTTCCTGCTTATTTTCAGTTTTATTATTGTATAGAATTAGATTAAACAGTTGATGATAGGATCTAGAATCTTGAGGATGTTCTAAATTCACCTTCCGAATTTTATTCTTGAATTAATAAAAATCTAAATATTGGATTTTTTGTGGTTTAAATGATTAAATTGGACTAACAAGAGTTGGGTGATTTAATAGAAACAAGAATTAAACAGATTGAGAATTTGGGCAAAGAGAGACCTTACAAAAGTTTTTGATTGTTTATTAGAGAATTTCATAGCTAACTAGGGTTTTAGATAGGTTATGAATTGAGAGATTGCAACTTCCATAATTTGATTAGGGTTTATGATTCAGGGTTAATGGTTATAACTCGAGAGAGAGTAATCAACCATAATATAGTCTAGAACCAATAATTTGATATTTCATAATCAGTTAGGTTAGCATTAAGGATAGGTAAAAATTCCCTTTCTCTCAATTGGTATTTTAGTTCGGTTGATTCTTGGGAGTGTTGCAATCGCTTAGTAATTAGTATTTTCATGTTTGATTATTAATTTAAGAGATTGAATTGAATTCTCATTTTAGTTTCGTTGCATTTTAAATTTCTGTGATTTGTTTATGGCCTTAGATTTTAGGATTAGACTAGTTCCCTCCCTGTGGGATCGACACCTTTGGTACTACACTAGTGAACCGTATACTTGTGGATTATTCAAGGTTGTTAATTAAAACTTACTCATAACCAAAGCACCCAATCAGCTACAAGCCTATCTTTATAGGTAACTACATTACCGTCCATGTCAGTTTTCGTTTTGAAAACCCATTTTCACCAGTAGGTTTTATCCCTTTGAGTATGTCAACCAAAGTCCATATTTGGCTTTCACTTGAAGCCATTTGTCATATTCTGAACACTTCAAAACTTCTTCATAGGTAGTAGGCTCATTGTCTTCTTTAAGCAATACGTCATTATGTTCATTAATGAGAAATCCATATCTCTCTAGAATATGATGCATCCTATTTGACCTACAAACTTCTTTTGTGTTTGATATATGCTTAATTGTTGATATTTTTAATTATTTTCACTTAGCAATTATTGAAATAAAAATCCTTAAGATACTCACTTTAATTAATATTTTATTTTAGGTACAATTTGGAAGCGGGTGAAATTAAAGTGCGTCAATAGTTCTACATTTGGATTATTTTATGAAGAGCAATTTTTACTCATTTTCATGGATTAAGAAGAAGAAAATTAAAAGGCATGACCAAGTGGGCTGCGTTGAAAATCATGAGGAAAACAAGAAGCAGGCACGTGGGATTAGCTCAATTAGCAGCAAAATTAAAGAGACAAAAAGGACAGGTGGCGTCGATTGGGGAGGAGCTTAAATAAATCGACATTTGCACAAGCAGCCAAGAAGGGACGACAATGCAAGCAGAAATAATTCAAAAGAAGCCAAGAGAGTAGCGTCCAACAGTGAGAAGGCAGTCACTAAACACGCACAAGAAGGGGACTCAAGAAACAGCGTTGAGCAATTAAAGGAACATATCAAGAGAGAGCAAATTTAATCATGAGGCATCAATTAAAGAGGAACCAGAAGCTACCCAATTTACGTTACAGTGAATGTTGCATGAAAAAGTAACGCACAAGGGAGGAGCCAAATATTAAAGAGCCAAAGTAACAAAATAGCTTTTGAATGGCCAAAATGGAAGACAACGTGAGTGGAGAAGCAATAAAATGCCATAGGTGTCATGGGACCCAGCTGAATAAAGACTTACAAAGAAAGAGTGAGGACGCATGCGTTAAAAAAATTGGAAAGGTAAGGCTATTTGAACGCAAGATGAAAATTGAGTCAAATTTAGCTGGAGATAGCGTGACCATAGCGTGGGACCAACATCAAGCAGCAAGGGATTTTCAGCAACAGTGTGCTAAAGTGACGCAAATGGGTTTAAAAAGCAGAGGAAGTTCAAGACAGCTGGAGGTCGTTGCGCACGCACAGGGGTTGAAAAATTTAAATCAACAGATGGCAAAATACAAGTGAGGAGAGTCGGCGCAGACCTAAGAAGCAGAGCTGAATCCCAAGAAAATATGGAGCAGGGATGCACGCGAGAGCTGTGGAGAAAAGGTTGGAAGAGCATCAGTTTTCAAAGTAAATGACGCAACAATACAAGCAAGCACAGGAGAACAAAAACAATAAATTAACGCAAGCGTGAAGTAGCTACAGTGAAGTAAGAATCAGACGAGAAAACAAGAAAATAATATCACGCACAGCAAATGAAGATGCGTCGTTTTGTGAAGACAGCTGGCTCAGGCGTGGAGTAGAAGCAGTGTACGGCGCAAGACAAAGAAGAGAGGAGACAGGTGAGCTGCGGGCGTGAACATCAACAGAGAGCAAGGCACTTGGACATGTGTTCATCGCAAAGGGAATCACGCAATTAGCTTCAGATAAAATGAATTAGGCGGCGTTGAATAAAAATGAAAATCAAGAGAGCGCAATCAACGCAATCAGCTACAGCGTGGACGGCAGACCAAGACAGCGGGGAAATAAATAGAGGAGAAACGCAGTAGAGAGAGGGGAGCTGGCGATGGGTAGTGCATGAAAGGAAAGTTGGAGGCTTAACTATTGCTTGAAAGGAAAGTTGGCTAATATCACAGATGGATAATGTTCTCCATCTACTTGGTACCAAGACATCCTGAAAGGCGACCCTGAGGAGTTTTTGACTCATATGGATTTACAACACTTTCCTTAACCAGTGGACGATGAACCAAGGTAGGAAGGGACAACACCTTCTCCCTCAAGTTTAATTTCAAAGTGCTTACGTTGAGGGGTGGGACGAATAGGGGCAAAGGAGGAAGGTGTGCCTCCAAAACAAAGTACTGACCTAAAGTAGATGGCATAACTTCCATGGTCAAAGAGAAGGAAAATTTTCAGTATGGCAGAGTTTAGGTTCGAATTACTATTTCAAAAAGTGCATACAATACGGGATGAAATCTTATGTACCAACTCTGTGCTAGAGGAATGTGTGGATCCTCCGGCAGAGAATTGACACAGAGGATCTGACAGAGGTTTTCATTTTAAACAAAAAAACGGGCAGAAAATAGTTTAAGTTAGTAAAAGACTAAAATGCCCTTGTATAATGAGAGAAACATGGAGATACCTAGCCCAACATAGGATGAGGGACTTGGAGACCAGGTAATAGAAGGGAGAAATAGGACAGGTTAGAAAATAGAGGGACACAAAAAGAGCAAAAAAGGAACCAAACACTCACTCACAATTTGACTAGATCTTATTTCTATATATAAAAAAATTGATTAGATCTTCAGTGATGCCAATGGGTTTCATGGTAGTGTATATGATACGAAACACCTGAAGGTGCCTATATGGATCCTCAACTGCAATGTCGTAAAAAGTTAGCAGCAAATAAATTAAAGTAGATTTTAATTTAACATAGGATCACTACAAGAAATTGTATTTTTAGTGAAGGTAAAAGTTGTCATTAAAAGCATTAATATTTGTCACTATTATTAATAGTGACCAATATTTAAAGTCGTCACCTCCCGTCACAAATATCTCTGTCACTATTAAAATTGTAACGAATTTAAACAATGGTCATAATTACGCAAAGCTTTTGTGACACTAATATTGACACTAAAAGTTGTTAAATATATAATAAAGGTATATGGTCACAATAACTTCTTAATTAGAAAAAATTGTGCAGTGAAGTTGTTGGTTCAAATTTGCTTCACAAGTTCCCGTCAAATTTGATTGCTAGTAGTGATTTCTATTGTTTCACTAACTGTAGTGTTGTGCAACATCTGAATTTCTGTTCCTTTCTTTAGCTTTTTTGCAGTCTTTTCGATCTACGAACCACAATAAAAATCAACTTGCTTAAAAGATCTTGAAAGAACATATAAACTAAGAATTCTTTAGCAACAATGCCAAAATTTTGTGATATTACCATTTGTATTCAAATTAAATCCTAAATTCATAAAATAAAACAAATATGGTATAAGAAAGTGGGAATCATTTGTACGATGAATATTAGTTCATTAATCATTATGAAAGAAATATTTAATAAAATGGGAGTTGTAATGATACAAAAATTTGTGATAAAAACAAATTAAATTATGTGAATACTAAAAAAAGATCATTATTAATAAAATAAATATCAGTTTACTATCACTTCCACCAATGGAGCTATAATTGATTATCGATAAAAAAATAATTAATTCATCAATCATATATTCAATGTCAAATTAAATATTTTCCCTTAAGATTAATTAATCAAAAACACGTAATTCATTTAATCCTTATTTTTTAACAATCTTAGATATGATCCAAAATTTAATTAAACTACACCAAAGTAAGATGAGATAATATACAAAATTGCATTTAATCTAGTTAAATATTTTCCTAAAGTTCAATAATTTCTAACGTTGCAAATTAAAAACTCATAGTTGTTATAAAGATTAAATGAATTGAACTCTTATGTATTCAATATTTAATCTAGTATATGGTTATTTCAATCAGTAAATTAATTACATATATTAGAAACTAATCAAAAGATCATAAAACAAAAGCACCGAAAATTAAATAAATTAAACACTTAGCAATGAGACTTAATTATCTCTCAGTTTACAAAGTTTCAAAGGTTTCAACTAGCTTCAACCAAGAAAAAGAAGATTAGTTAACAATGGTCATAACTATTATTAACATCTAGTGAAGAAAAACTACTTTAATGCTTCTTACTAAAGAGAGGAAAATAAATTTTATGAAAAGTTGTAAAAGTAGAGAAGGAAACTTGGAATACCTTTGCTCCTCTATTTATAGCCACTTTAATAACATGTTTTGATGATATTGAGATCATTTTGTTGTAACTTTTTGACTCCTATAAATCATAACTTTTCTAGTTGCCATTAAGGTTTGGTCAAGTAGGGTTTAAACAACTTTTGACACAATTTTCTTGCAAAATTGAAATATGAAAAATGTAATTTTCACTAAACATGCCCACCTCTAAGCTGGCATCAATCTGTTTAAACAAATTTTCAACTTAACTCAAATAATTTGATCCAAAGCTGCCATTTAAAGTGATTTTCTAGCCTAATTTTCTTGATTCTCCTTTGATTATGGTTGATATTGCTCCTTCATTTCAAACTTTCAAATTCAAATTAAGGGTCAATTAAATTCCTCTTGTTAATTACCTTTTTAGCTCCTTTTTAAAATCAAATGTCATTTTCAACTCCTTTCTTATAGAAGTAAACAAGAGGCTAAGTTTGAATACATTAAGATGGAATTATGGAGGGTTTAAATGCCAAGAAAAAATTGTGACACATCAGACCAAATGGAAAAATGTTAGAATATGACCTAATATTAGGTTAATTAATTTTTTTAAAGTCAAATTAAAAATTACATAGCTGAATAATTATTATTGTTTGTTGAGAAAAAATGCAACGCAATGAAGAAAAAAATAAAAACGAAAAACACACAGAATTTACGTGATTAGGCCAATGTGACCTATATCTATGCCAAGGGAAGAGCAATCTTATTCTGCCAGAGAGAACTGTTATAAGTGATAAAACCCTAGAACTAAATACATTATATATATACATATACCTAACTGGTTTGGGCCACTCTAAAAAATACAGAATCTGGGCCAGGTACATACCACCCACTGAGCTCTTATTTTTTTCTACTTTCGCGTCAGGTCATGACCTGTTTACAATTCACCAAAATACAAGGCACTCAATAATTCTCCATCTTGACTTGAATTCTCTCAAATCACCAGGGAATAAGAAAAAACTCATTCTTGTCATTCATGCCTCGTAGGGCCTCAAGCTATATGAACATTCGCCAAGTCTAAGTTATGCTTGAACTTCTCAATTAGTAATGGCTTAGTCAACGTATCTTCTAGATTTTATTCCATGGCTATTTTCTCAATGAACAACTCCTTTTCCTTTATGATATATCGTATGAAGTTCAGCCTGACGTCAATATGTTTTGATCTCTCATGATAAACAGGATTCTTGGCCAAATCCAATGAACTTTGATTATCATAATAAATGATAGGTCTTTCATCATTTAATCCCAGACTATCAACAAGACCATTCAACCATATACCTTCTTTAATCCCCACTATCAATGACATGTATTCCGCTTCAGTAGTTGACAAGGCAACAGTAAGTGTTGCCTTCCAACTAACAGCACATCCATACAGAGTAAAGATATAGCATGTTAGAGATCTTCTTTTCACAAGATCTCCAGCATAGTTAGAGTCAGTATAGGCAACCAAACTACCAATATCTTTGTTAGCTCCATAGAACAAACACATATTGCCTGTTCCTTTCAAATATCGCATAACCCATTTAATTGCTTCCTAGTGAGATTTCCCCATATTACTTATAAACCTGATTACCATATTGACTGCATAAGCCAAATCAGGCCTAGTACATACCATAGTACACATCATACTTCCCATAGAACTGGACTAGGAACTAGTCTCATGCAATCCTTCTCATCTTCTATAGTAGGTATTGTACTAGTATCAAGTTTAAAATGTGTTGCCAATGGAGTACTTAGTAGCTTGTATTTATCCATATGAAAAGACTACAATAACCTTTCAATATATTTCTGTTGAGATGTATACACTAGACCTGCCCTCCTATCTCTTAAAATATCCATGCCCAAAATCTTATTGGATGCACCCAAATCCTTCATCTCAAACTCACTGCTCAACAATTTCCTTAAAACGTCAATTTTATCCTTACTTTTAGGTGTAATCAACATATCATCCACATATAGCAACAAATATATATACGAATCATCTAAAAGTCTCTTATGGTAGACACAATTATCAAACTAATTGCGTACATAATCATAAGAAATCATGAATGGATAGAACCTCTTATACCATTGCCTTAGTGATTGCTTCAAACCGTACAATGATTTTTCAGCAAACATACGTGCCCCAGTTTCTCATTGTCAAGGAACCCCTTCGTCTATGACATATATATCGGTTCTTTTAGGTTTCCACGTAAGAACACAGTTTTGACATCAAGTTGTTTTTAACTCCAGGTCTATTGCACTTACTATGGATAGAATAACCCGAATGGTTTTATGCTTCACACCTGTTGAGAACACTTCACGGTTGTCAATCCCTTCCTTTTGTGAAAAACCTTTGTGTTGCGGTCTAAACAGAACAATATAAATTAAATTCTATCTAGACCAATTAGAGGTAAGCGCACCCCGTCGACAAGTAATATAAAACGGTAAGAACAGAATATCGTACCCAAGGGAATTTTTCCAACACGTAAGATAATTAAATTAAACGATGAAAAATTGCTTGGTCGATCAAGAATTGATTGATTTGAAAATAAAATAAATTAAAGTAAGCAATTAAGAAAATATGAAAAATGCAAGGTATGAATTAAAACGACTTAGATTTAATCAAATGACAAAAATCGGTTAAGGTTTCAGATTTCAATTGGATTGGAAAC
>JAOTAZ010000009.1:20829189-20843280 GCA_025629785.1 Erythroxylum oxycarpum | reverse complement strand
AACTCCAAATAATTAAATAGTAAGATCTATGAATTACTAAATAATTAAATGGACAGAAAATAAATGTAGTTAAACTCCCCTATAAAAATGCCAAGCTCCTGCCTTTGCCATTGAACCGAAGGATTAAGATAAATTAGCCGAGAAATTTCATTGAAGCTGCTGCAGACATTGAGCCTCGACGGTCAGCCATGAAAGGTGGGAATGAGAGGTTTTAGATTTTGTGGGAGATGAGATTCAAAACTAAATCAAGATCCTCTTCTTCTTTTTTTAGAACACACACGCATCTGCCTCAATAGCTGACTTTGTTATTTTCTCCCAGATTCACGCAGCACACATCAGCCCACCTCCTTCAACCTCGCACAGATTTTGCTCTCTTCTCCACTGTTCAACTTAATGTGACTAATTAAATTGTAGTCCACCGTCACTGTTCATTCCCAACCTGTGTATTTTTTTTTCCACCACACAGACCACGCAGCTCAACTCCAAGACAGCACCACTCAGGTTACTCACAATAAATCACCAACAGCACCTGCTCTTCTCATCACACTCAACAGCCCAACGTGAACTTCTTCTCTCAAGGCCTCACAAGCTCACGTTATTTTCTCTTCAAAACCACACAAGCCAAGCACTCAACTCCCTTCAACAGACACACGAAAGTTACACCACCTCTCCTTATTTTTTTCCTATATCTACACACAACATTCACGCCATTCACAAGCCACTCCACAACAGAACACTCACTACAACAGCTCTTCAAGACACTACACACTCAAGCACATCACACATCATACACCTCACTTACTCAACGCCACAGCCAGCTAACGTCAACTCTCAGCTTCCTACCTTTTTACTACACAGCAGAACAACTTAACTCTCATCACTAACGCACTTCAGGCCACACCATGCAAAAACCACTTCTCAAAGTCAGTTGCTAAATGCTTCTCACGTTTGCCAACAAACCGGATAGCACCCAACCCGCGCAACTTCGAAGCTCTTCCTTGTTCAGCTCTCTTTGGAATGTCCCAGATCCTCTATTAACGTCACCTCCTGCTCCTTTTGTTCTTTGTTTGTGTCCTCTTCTTTCCACACAGCCCACAACTTTATGCATGCCCCAGCCGCCACTTGCTTTCCTTTTCTCTTATATATTTCTTGTTTTTCAAAGATTTTTGGTCCCACTCAATTTCATGCTCTTTGTCCCTCTTTTGTGCATACCTCCAACATATTTTTACTCCACCAATTCTCTTTTTTTTTTCTTTTGAGAGCTTTCCTTGCCTTAGGCTTTTAAAAATTCCAAATCCAATATGTGCCTAAAATTCAAACAAATAACGTTTAATTAGCGCAATTTAAATATTAAATAAACAATAGTTCAGCAAATTATATATCAAAAATTAATACAAAAAATGTCCATTAACACTTTGGCCACAAGCCTTGCTTTGAACCTAGATGGTTCAACTTCAGGAATGCCTTCTTTCCTCTTAAACAATCATTTGCATCCTATTGGTTTCGTACCCTTTAGTATAGGTACTAAATACCAGGTTTTGTTCTATTCAAGAGGCTGCATGTCTTCATTCGTCACAATCAACTATTTTGACGCTTCTCTACTCTCAATTGCCTCCTTATATGATCTAGGTCATCATAATTAATATTCTCTTCTATTATCAAGGTATATGCAACAGAGTTAGTATCAATAATACTAGCATAATCAGCATACCTTATAGGTTTCCTGATTTCCCTCCTCATTTTCCGTGCTGTTATACTTTGTGAATCTTGCTCTTCTTCCCTAGGTTGTTGAACAAGATCTTTTGTAGTCCTGTTTGGAGTTTCAGTTTCAAACTTCACCTTCTAACTAACACCTTGATCTTTATTACTTGCATGATTATGATACTCCTCTTTCAGACCCAACATAGTAGACTTATTAAATGTCACATCTTTGCTAATAATAAATCGTAGAGTTCTATCTTTTTCTACATACCACAGTCTTATACCCTTTAACTTTGGTCGGATACCCTAGAAATATGCATTTCATTACCCTCTTCTCCAGTTTTCTATCATTCACATGAGCATAAGTAGGAAAACCAAATATATTCAAGCCATAATAATCAGAGAAAAACCAAACCATACCTCTTAATGAGTCTTAAAATCTATTGTAGTTGATGGAGATCTATTCACCAGATAACAAGGAATGTTAACAGCTTCAGCCCAAAATTTCTTTGACAAGCCAGCATTTAGTCGTATGCATCGAGCACGTTGCAGGAGTGTTTGGTTTATACGATCTGTAACTCCATTCTATTATGGTGTATGTCGTACAGTGTGGTGCCTCACTATACCTTCTGTCTTGCAGAATTCGTCAAATAGTACATTGTAAAATTCCAACCCATTATTTGTTTTTAGAGTCTTGACCTGTTTTCCAGTCCATTTTTCAACCATAGTCTTCCACTCCTTGAACCTCCCAAACACTTCATCCTTGGATTTCAGAAATAGACCCAAACATTCCTAGAGTAGTCATCAATGAATGTAACAAAGTACATCTGCCATAAGGTTCAACTGGAGAAGGACCCTATAAATCTTAGTGAACATGTTGAAGGATTTCTTTTGAGGTATATTTACCAAAACTGAACTTGACTATGCGTTGCTTTCCCATGAAACAAACCTTGCAGAACTTCAACTTTCCAGTCTCTGCTCCTAACAATCCTTGTTTGTTCAATATTGTCAGCCCTTTTTCAATCATGTGACCTAGTCTATAATGCCATAACTCTGTACTGTCATTAGGCTTCTCTAAGGACTGAGATACTTTCATTGTTCCTGTCATTGAACTACCCATCAGAATATAAATTCCATGTTCTAGTTTGCCTTTCATCACTACTAAAGCACCCTTTAAAATCTTCAATTGTTCGTCACCACTAGAGAAACCATACTCTTGTTTGTCTAGGGTACTTAAAGAAATCAAATTTATACGTAGATCAGGAACATACCATGCATCAAATGTTATGATAATTCCGTCATGCATCTTAATCTACATTGAACTACTTCCCTTTACTCTAAGCTCCTTATTATCACACAACTTTACTTTGCCATTCCACTCTTTGGGTGAATGAAACCATTCACACGAGAAATTCATGTGATAAGATGCACTAGTGTCCATGACTTAAGTTTTTGTAGAACTAGAAGTACTAAAACATCATTGCCCTCTCCTTCATTGGAGTTGTCCTGTACTACTGCAGCACTACCAATACTACTTAATTATTTCTTCTTGTTTCTCTTCTTTTGCTGTGGATAGTCCTTCCTGATATACCCCTTCTCTTTACAGAGAAAACAATTAATTGCTTTAGCCCTTGATTTGGATTATGACCTACCTCTCCCACCATCATCTCTTTCAGTGTTCCTACTCTTGCTAACAACAAGCCTTGCTTATGCACCATCTTCACCAAAATTAGAGACCTTTCTCTTTAATTCTTTAGAATGCATAGCATCCTTCACCTCGTTGACAAAAACACTGTCTCACCTATACAACATAGTATCAACAAAATTCTCATAGGAATTCAGTAAAAAAACAAAAGAATAATACCTTGATCCTCATCATCAATATTAGCCCAACGCTTGTAAATCTAAAACAATTCGGTTAAAGTTATTAAGATGATCTTTTACCTACATACTTTCTATCATCCGTAAGGTATACAAACGCTGCTTCTAATATAAACAATTTATGAGAAATTTCTTCTGAAATTTGCTTTCCAATTTCTCCCACAATCCCACAGCAGTTGTTTCATGCACCACCTCGTGCAATACTTCATCGCTTAGATTCAATAGTATCGCTATGCGCCTTCTCTAGAATTTCATTCTTCTCCACCGTCAATAATTTCTCTAGCAGTTTCCCTTTCCCATCTAGCATCGTCGCACACCCCTGCTGTACCAGAAGAGCCCTCATCTTAATCTTCCACATAGTGAAATCGTTCGACCTATTAAATTATCAACATCGAACTTATGAGTCGTCATCTTTCTAAACCACAAACAAAACAACCTCCTAATTATTGCAAAAAAAATTCAAACTTTAGAAACAAAATCCAAAAAATCCGAATCTTTTAAAACCTTGCTCTGATACCACTTATTGAGGAAAAAACGCAATGCAATGGAAAAAAATATAAGCAAAAAACATACATAATTTACCTAGTTCGGCCAATGTGCCCTACGTCCATGGGCAAGGGAAGAGCAATCTTACTCCGTCAGAGAGAACTGTTACAAGTGATAAAACCCTAGAATTGAATTCATCATATATATACCTAACTAGTTCTGGTTACTCTAAAAAATACAACAACTGGCCAGGTCCATACCACTCACTAAACTCTTATTTGTTTTCTCCTTTTAGGTCGGGTCATGACTGACCGCGCGTCGTAACGCTAATCAAAATTAAATAACTAGACTACTACTGTAGAGTGGCAAGTCTAGGTCGATCCCACAGAGAATGCGTGTAAAGTTTAGGAAATGAAAATAACCGGTGTTTACGAAAAGGGGGGTTTTTTTGGGATTTTTGAATTAAACAGAATTTAAATAAATAAAAAAATAACTAGAAACAAAATAATGAAAATTTAACAATCAATAGAAATAAATCTTGGTTTTCGATCTCCTTCGTTATTGAACTTGCGTTGATCATCGACACTAAAAATAACCAATTTATTAATTGAGCATTCGTCGTGGTAAATTTCTCTACCTATTTTTTCTTATGTTTAGTTAACCAAAACATGTATTTGAATTAACCCTTATTAATTAGTAACCTGGATACGATCTCAGATTTAATTAATTAATAGCTTTACGAATCAAGAAAATCGACGAACTAGACAACATACATACGATGTACATTTAGCCTAGACAATTATTTTTCCTAGAATCATGTCCCTAACGTAGTAGACAAAAATCCTAGTCGCTACTTTTGATTAAAAGAATTGAACGTCAACCTTTTTAATCTAGCGATTGATTGAATAAAAACACAAACTAGTTGCGCACCTAGCTGTCAAATTAAACAATCAAATAATGACACAGAAAAATACTTGATACTTGACTAACAAATCGATTGAAATAAAGAACAAAAGTCTCATAACAAGCAAAATTCAATAACTAAGATTCCGTAAACCAAGAAATAAAACTTCAGTTAGTCAACACCATAAAATCTATTATGACTATTACTGGCGTTACTTTCTTCTTTTCTGCCCACGCTTTCAGCTGCCATGTGTCCTTGCTGTTGAGCTGATTTTCATCATTGTTTTGCGCCTCCAGCGTAAGCCTCTCTTCTCCAACCCAACGCTCCTTTTTATCCTTGTTTTCGCTATTTTCTTGTTGCGGCACTGCCCACGTCCCTGCGTTGATTTTTTTCAATTTGCATATGTTGCCTCACGCGTCGCCCATTCACGCTGCCTCCACTTGCTTGTTTGCTTGACTTTTGTTCAATGATTAGACAATTTAATTCCTCCTTTGTGCGTGATTTCAATTGTTTCCAGCTGTCTCCGCTTTTATTTCTGCGCCAGCTTCACTTGATCACGCCACCCCACTTGTTGCCTTAGTAATTTCGTGCTTGTCTCTTTGTAGCTGATTATTTCTCAAAGCTTGCTTCTCCACGTGTCTGCTTCCAGCCCACTCTAGTCTCCTACTGTTATGAATTCATGCTGCTGATTGAGTTGTCTCCTGCCCCCACGCGTCGTCTCCTTGATTTGCTTCATGCCAATTTCTCGTTGCAAAAAATTGACTTGTTGCTCATTGTCCTATTGCGTGATTTTCCCATTTAATACGTATGCAGCCCTCTAATTGATACTTAAGCGCTGGCCTACTCAATTGCTGTTTAATTTTTAATTGTTAATTCCCTCATCTCCTTTGGTCACGCCTCCACTGTTGCTGATTAATTTGTTGTCTGTTCCGTGTGCGTTTCTCTCCTATAACATGCGTTACTGCCTTTTTCTTTGCTGCCTTCACAACTCCTGATTGAAGTGACAATAATATATGCTGCCCTTGTATTTATTTATTATTTTTTCATCTTCTCCAGCCTTGCGTGAATGTCCCCCACTTAATTTTCTCTCCAACAGCGCAACTTGCATTCCATGTGTGATGTGACAATTAAAGATACAACTTAATAAATCCCTCTGCGTCACTTGCGTCTGTCCGCTTGTGATTTGTAGCTGATTTCATTTCTCCTTGTTAAGGCCTCCATTGACAATTATATTGCAACATCTTTAATTTCTTCACGCTAGCTTCAATTTAATTTGTCCCCTGCTTTGCTTTTTAATTTTCTTCTTCTTTAACAAAGACAAGCAAAATAAATATTCAGAAAATAACCCATATATAATGTTTTTAACTCACTTTATTTTCTTTGCTCTCAAATTATACCTAAAACACAAATATGAATTAAAGTGAGTATTTTAATCATTTTTGTATCAATAATCGCTAAGTAAAATTTATTAAAAATATCAACAATTAAGCACATATCAAAGAGGAAGAAAGTTAGGTTTAGGTTTTTTGTTCTTTAATTTTCTTTAATATTATTTTATTAAATTATGTCATGGATTTCACTTCACATTTGGCATCATATGTGTACCATAACTGTTAGATTAAAAGAACATAAAACACAATCACAGAGATTATATTAAACAGGATCGTTTCATTTGCATATAAAAACAAAGAATCAAGTACTTGGATTCTTATTGTAATTCCACCGATTAAAGCACTTGTACTGCCTTTCTTCTTCTACAAAAGGTTTCATTCTTTTCATCAAAAGATGTCTTTGTTTTCTTCTTTTTTTAAATGCTACACCTTAACTACCTTTGGTAGTTATGTAAAGTAGACTTACCATAATACCCTTCATGGGTGTATTTAATTCATCATCTCTGACTCACACATGATCGGTTTTAATCTAATTAAAAAACAAAAAAGACTCTGTATTGCTCATACTTGTTCAATAACCAATGTGACTAGCATATGATGAGAGTACATTGCCACATACTTGTTAGGAGTATATGAAATCTCTATTAACAAATTGATCTTGGGAGTTTTGTGTTGTTGAGCAGACATTGTATGTTATACCCTAGGTCATATCTCGCATTTTCACTTTTCTTTGATCTCACTTAGTTTCTTGAGTAATGACTGTATTCAAATTCCTATTAAAGATATGATGGCCATCTATGAATACTTTTCATGTGAGTCAATGATCTTATATAAATGATCTTCTTCTATTCTTAATTCTCTTTTGAATTAAATTTAATTTGCTTTCCTAGAATTATTCCGTAGGATTGCATCTTATATGATCTTTTGGCAATAACCTAAACTAGCAAACCTTAAATTCAATTCTCAATAATGAAACAAAAGTCATAAGGGTATATAATGAGGCTCTTCTCAACCTCAAGGGTCTCACAAGACGTAAGATGAGATCAGGCGACTTACATTAATCCCTTTCTTTGGTCAGTTGTGCACACATGGTACAAGTCATGTGTTACGGTATTTACCCACCTTGTTTAACTTGAACATATTTCAATCAAGAAATACCATACAAATGATAGTTCAAACATACTTAATGTTTGACTTGAGTTCAATTATCTACTCAAAACCTATTCAGAACTCACATTTGGCAACGTAAGACAAATATAATGATTAACAAATCACGTTGAACCAATTTCCTTGCGGCATTTATGGTTTAAGTTTCTCGCTCTCAATTATCACCTAGCTTATAAACTTTAAACATGCCTCATCTCTAGTGAGCATAAACACTAGAGGTGATTTCTCGTGTGAGACGGTCAATCTATAATCTTTCTCACATACTTGTGATTCATCCCAAAATATATATATGCAAAAACACGTATATTCATTAATCAAATGATACACAATGTATAATATTCATCATACATTATATCCAAAATATGACATTATAATAAGTGAACATATATAGAGAAATGTTAATCAATACATTTCAACATCAACGTAGTCCTAATGACTTTGCATGTCCAATGTATACATCTCTAGAAATTGGCTTTATCATTGGGTCTGCTATCATATCTCACGTAGATATATATATCTCATGTTCACTTCTCCTCGTGCAACTATATCTTTCACATAATTATACTTAGTTCCTATGTGCTTTGTCTTACAACAAAATTTCGGGTCTTTAGTAGAAGCGATTGTAGGTTGACTATCACAGTTGATTACAGTTGATGGTCAGTAGATTAATTTCACTTTTAATGACTCCCAAATGCACTAAGAATCGATGAAGTCATACAGCTTCTTGTACTGCATTTGAGCATGCTATAAATTCAGCTTCCGTTATGGATAATTCAACAAAAGATTGTTTCTTACTTTTCCATGATATTACTCCATGGTTTAGTAAGAATACATATCCTTAGGTAGATTTTCTTTCATCTAAATCTCCTCCCCAATCTACATCTGTATACCCTTATATACGTAGATCATTGCCTTCATAACACAATGCAAAGTCAACATTTCCCTTTAGATACTTCAATATTCTCTTTACTGCTTTCCAATATGCTTGGCCTAGATTTGATTGATATCCGCTCACCATCCCAACAGCATGACAAATATTTGCTGTTGTACACATCATTGCATACATAAGACTTCCAACTGCACTAGAGTAGGTAACATTCTTCATTTGTGCCTATTCTTATGGCATTGATGGACAATTTCTCTTACTAAGTCCATCGTTTTTAGCAATAGGATTGTCAATTGAATTGGAATCTTACATACGGAATCGTTCAAGAAATCTTTGAGTGTACATTGCTTATGAAAGCGATAACAATCTCTTCGAACGATCTCTTAAAATCTTGACTCCAAGAATGTATACCGTTTCATCCATGTCTTTCATTTCAAATTCAGATGATAACTAATCTTTGATTTGTGTAAGAAACACATAGTAATTACAAGCAATCAATATATCATCCATGGATAAAGATAAAATCGCGAATTTATCTTTGGATCTCTTAACATACACACAATAGTCTTCATCAGTCATTTCAAAATCATACGAAATCATACAAATCCATTCCACCACTGTGGAAATTTATATTAAAACCAAGTCTAACCAATATTAACATAGATAAGAGATTCCTACGAATCTGTGGAGCAAATAATACTTCATATATGATCAGCGGTTGTCCTCCACGCATGTCCAATTTACATATGCCTAATCCTTGTACAACAACTCTGGAATTGTCACCTACATAAAGCCATTGACTACCATGTGGGAGTTTACAAAACTCAACCAAAGCATTTTTGTTGTTGGATTTTTGTTGAATTAAACTAGTGAATCGTATAACCTACTCAAACATAAATTATTAAAATTTAAATGATTAAGATTTTTCACCATCTAAGCAATCTTATTCACATAATCAAATTTATATACAAAAACAAAAATAAAAGCAAAAACAATAAAAGATAATTAACAAATAAGAGTTTAATTTCAAGTAAGAGATAAAACCATTTGTTATATCTTTTATTAATTGTTATTAATAATAAGTATGTAAATAAAAGACCAATTAGTGAAGTTAAAATTGTCCTTTACAATGAAAATTAAGTGCCATAATAAAAGAGTAAGCATACAATTATTTTAAAAATTAACAAAAGACCTAATAATCTAAACCTATTACCCCCACATCATTCATATAATTATATGAAACAAAAGCCTACATGGTTATCTAGAATTCATAGAAGTACTAATTTATACTAACTACAATAATTGAGAAGGTTCAATACAAATTCTTCATATAATAATAGGTTGGTCTTAAGCTAATACTTGCTAAAATTGTTCATAAACAGTTATCAACATTCAGCTAAAGTCATGCTGAAATGTGAGATTTAAAAGGGTTTGATAGGATACAACTTTTGCAATTTCGTGACATGCAAAGAAATATCCATGTGGACAGGAAAAGATAACAAGAGAGGAAGAGAATTACCACAAAATAACTAATTCGCAACTGGAGCTTCTTAGAAATTCAAAATAGATCGGCCAAAAGACTGGTGAAGAGGCTAGCTTATTGTTCATTTCATCCTCTAACTACGGTTAGTGCCACGTGTCCAAAAGACCTTAAGAACCTTAATGGATTGTAACTATATGTTAACTTACCTAATCCTAAGTGCATGTTACGTTCGAAGGCTTGGGTGAGCTGCCTTATTGGAGACATTTTGTAATCTATGTTAAAGGCCACGTAATGGTCATCAAATTGCTTGGCCAAAAGATCGGATTCAACCTGCTAAAAACTAGGGTCAGCACACATTGGAAGCCTAAAGGACCCATTAAAATGGTAGATTTAGATCATGATTATTACCTGATCAACTTCTTGGAGGAAGAGGACTACATTCGCACCCTTACCTAAGGCCCTTGGATCATAGCCGACCACGCTCTATCTATCCAGCCTTGGTACCCGAACTTTCGTCCTTCAAAAGGAAAAAACACCCAGGTTGTGGCTTGGGTTCGTTTTCCTAAATTTTCCATAGCCCACTACCATCCTGCAATCCTCACGGCACTTGATAACTTAGTGGGACGCACTGTACAAATTGACAACAATACGTAGTTTACTCATTGAGTGAGGTTTGCACGCGCTGCCGTCGATCTGGACCTAAGCTCTCCGCTAAAAATGATCTTATAACTCGATGAGGAACCCATCAAGGTTACCGATGAGGGGTTACCCCAAATCTGCTTCGCGTGTGGCCGGTTCGGCTTTGGGGATCCAACCTACCCCTTCAAACCTGATGCCCCATTCACCGCAGAGCCTCCCGCCAATGAACATATCGTGGCTAATGCCCCTAATCCACTCGCTGAACCTCCGTCCAATGCCACCAGATCACCTGATTTCGGTCCTTCGATGCAGGTGTCGCGGCGTCAACGTCATCCACAGACTCCCATAGCGTCGCTCCAAACAGCCCAGCTCAAAACCTCCGCCTGAGCGGATCTCTAAGGATCGCGATTCTCTGCTCTGACAGGGGAGGAGACGTTAGATCCCCCAACAGCTCCCTCCTAACAGTCGACCCCTGCTTTACGCCTAACCTCGACTTCTCTGACATCTAAGGGTCCTAGACGACACAGCGCCTCACACCCGCAGGTTACGAAAAATTCACGCACTAAACGTGCGTCCTTTAAGCCTACTCTTGACGATTCTTTGTCGTTTAAGCCCACGACTCAGCCCTCAATCCTTCCCACCCTTGCCTAGGCCCATGTCCAAGATGGCCACACACTGCTGTTCGGGCCACAACAGCCCACAGTTATCTTGGGCCCAAGCCTACACCCAACGCATGTAGCCCTTTCGCTCCCGTCCCACGCCAATGTTCTCATCCAAGACCCTTCTATTTCCATGTCCACTATGGAGAACCTAGACTGTTGGGACATGGAGGACGATACTAATGACCTTCTTGATAAGGGTGATGCGTGCGGGTCCCCTCACACCCAAATGATACCCCAGTTGTACCCATCGGACCCGCGTATAGAGTTTCATATGGGCCTCGATCTCAACCCCGGAACCGACATGACAATGGCTGAGATTTCACCGGAGCCTCTGCTTATTCAGGGGGCAGAGCCAACTGACATACCAGTCCAGGCCAACAAGCTTCCCTTTCCTGCGCAATTCTTATGACTATGCCTATTTTCATTTGGAAATTTCAAGGGGTGGGAGGGCATACCTTCAAACCCATTATCAAAAATTACATCCGTCTTCATAAACTGAAGCTTGTGGTTTTGGTAGAATCCCACAGTAGTGGCACCTGAGCACTGAAAGTCATTCGTAGTTTGGGATTTGGCCATTCCTTTCGAGTGGAAGCTGAAGGCTACTCTAGAGGTATCTGGCTCCTTTGGAATGCCGATATCGCGATCCGCATAATGCTCGCTCATCGCCAATTTGTGCATGCTAACATCGTTTGGGATCACTAGTCATTCGATTTCACCACCATTTACGCGAGCCCGACGTACTTGTTACATAAATTCTTGTGGCATTATTTACAGCAAATCGCTAGGGTCACTACTAACCCTTGGCTTCTAGGCGGCAACTTCAATGCTAAGCTGGAGCACCTGGACCACTGTGGCGGATCCCGAACCTGCTTGGTCATTAACAAGCCCTTCCAAAATTGTGTGCGCAGTTGTCACCTTTAGGATTTAGGGTTCTCAGGTCCTCGATTCACTTGACGATGGGGCCAACTTTTAGCCAAACTGGACCGTGCCCTTAGATCCAATCATTGGCTGTTGACATTCCCCGATACTTTGGCTTCCCACCTTCCTTTCCTGAAGTCTGATCATCGACCGCTCCTCATTTCTCTCGACCACCCCACGGCCCAGCTGCCTATGAGTCAACCTTTCAGGTTTCAATCGGCTTGGCTCACCCATCCTGGTTTTAATCAGGTCGTAGTCAATCATTGGCCGCACCTGCAGCTTGATTCAGGCAACGCGCTATGCCGATTTTCGACCGCTTTATAGACCTAGAATTACCATACCTTTGACAACATATTTTCCCATAAGAAGCGCCTACTGGCCCATCTAGAGGGCCTCCAAGTTTGCCTGGAGAATTCTGACTCGACTTCTCTCCGCGAGCTCCAGGAAAACCTACGCGCAAAATTAGAATAGGTACTCGTTCAATAAGAGCTCTATTGGCATCAGAAATCTCAAAGTCAATGGCTCATTCAAGGTGATCGGAATACTAAGTATTACCATGTCATCAGTTGGAACCGACAGCGGTAAGGACGGGTCTCATCTTTGCAGGATGAGCATGGCAATGTTGTGTCTAATTTGTCCACTCTGCATTATTTAGCATAACAATACCTTGAGAATATTTATCAGGCTGAACCCCCTTTTCCTAACACCTAGAGGCTAGCTGGTCAGTTCCCTTCTTTACATCGACAAGCGATAGCGGATCTGAGTCGAACTCCCAGTCCTACTGAAGTCAAGACTGCTTTTTTCAGTATGGACCCCAACAAGGCTTCAGGGGTGGACGGGTTCACAACTCTCTTCTACCAGTCTCAGTGGGACGTTGTAGGCTCGTCCCTAACCCTTCTTCTCCAACGCATTTTTTGGCAAGAGATTTAGGACCGGGACCTCAATCGCACTATCATGGTTCTTATACCTAAGGTGCCATCTCCCAGCTCGATTATGCAGCTTCGCCCTATCGCTCTATGTTCTGTTATTTATAAAGCCCTCACTAAGGTCATCGTGCATCAACTCAAACCATACCTTAATGATTTAATCGCATCGACCCAATGTAGCTTTTTCCCTAGCCGCCTCATTACTGATAATATCATTATCACTCAAGAGGTCATCCATTCTATGCGAATGAAGACTGGCCAGAAAGGGTTTATGGCTCTCAAAGTGGATCTCGAGAAAGCTTATGATCGATTTTCATGGGCATTCCTTCAGGACACCCTTATTGGTGTGGGCCTTCCGGATTCACTAATTTCTCTTACCATGCAATGTGTGACAAGTGTCTCCCTCCAAGTTACTTGGAACGAAGCCCTCGGTGACGCATTTAGCACCTCTCAAGGCCTTCGTCACGGCGACCCCATCTCCCCCTACCTCTTTGTCCTCTGTGTGGAACACATTGGGCAATCCATTTCCCATGAGGAGTCCCAAGGCCGATGGAAGCCAATTCGTCTCAGTCGTTAGGGTCTGCCTTTGTCCCACCTCTTCTTTGCTGATGATCTTATCCTTTTCTCAAAAGCCTCGTTTGATCAGGTGATCAACATCAGGATAGTCTTGCAAACTTTCTATTCTGCATCATGACAATGAATCAGTCGCAACAAATATCGATGTTTCTTCTCCAAAAATGTTCCTCCTTCTAGGGTTCATAGCTTATCTTACGCTCTAGGGCTCAAACAGACTACCGATCTTGGCTGGTATCTCGGTGTCCCTCTTCTGCATGCCAAGGTTAATCGTGGTACCTATCAACACATTCATGACATGGTTCACCAACGTCTCTCTGACTGGAAGACAAGTCTCTTGTCATTGGCCAGCCGTGTTACTCTCGCCAAATCTTTTGGACCTCAAACGTTTTTTTTTAAGTTAGAATTGGCGGTGATTTATTCATGTGCAAAGAAAAGGAAAAATTCTTGAATTTGAAATGATTTATACAAGAT
>JAOTAZ010000009.1:20793284-20805080 GCA_025629785.1 Erythroxylum oxycarpum | reverse complement strand
GAAACCCAACAGAAGAACACGAAGGACGGAAGGAGAGTAGGAGACGGCGAGACGCAGACACAAGAACGAAGCAGCAGTGATCTTAGGAGAAGGTAGTGAGCAAAATACAGATCCAGCAACAGTCACATCTCCAACATTGACACCACGTTTTCGCTTCTGACGAAGATCATCTCAGTACCTTAGATCTGATGTTTTCCTAACACAAAGTGAAGCTGTGAAGGTGAGAAGAACAAAAGTTTAGATGGTAGAGAGAAAGGCACGTTTCAGTTTAGGTTAGGTTAAGTAGGAAGATGAGAAGAAGTGAAGAACCGAAGTCAGAAGCAAGAAGGAAATGGGCTGTGACTTGTGCGATTTGATTGGAATTAGAGAGAAAAGTAATACCTAATTCAGGTTACTAGAAGAGGGGAGAGAAGAGTTGGTTATTCGAGTAATCGGGTAACCCGAAATTTTTTCTGCGTTACCCGTCCCAACCCGAACAAATTTCGGGTAATTTTTGGGCTGAACCGATTTACCCGAAGTTTGATATTTTGTTACCCGAATTAACCCGAATAATGCTCACCCCTAGTGGAAAATGGATAAAATCATATGTGACATGTGGACCTATAACTATGAGACAAATGGTAGCTTACCTAATGGACAAGTGGAAGACATGTATTGGAGACATGTGTTAAAGCACAAATGGAACACCTAACAAAAACAAAAAGAGAAAAAGAAAGAAAAGTTTCTGCAGTTGTTTTCCTTGGTTTCACCGAAACCATCTTCACCATTTTCTTTCTTATTTGCTCTCCCCATTTCTGAAATTTTGCTGAAGTATAAACAAGTAAGTTACATTAATGTTTTAATGTTTTAATAGATGCATGCATGAATGGTGTATGTTTTCATGGTTGTGGATCAATATATGAGTGGTTGTTGTTGTAAAGGCAAAATGAAAATATGCAAAAAATGAAGGAGAGATTTCTGATTTTGATAATTAAGTATGAACCTTGGATTTTTGATTTGTTGTGAGTTGTTGAGCTGAAAGGAGAGTAAGGAAAGCTGGTTTATGTAATGGATGTAGTAGCTGTGAAGTGTAAAAGTGGAGAAAAAAAAAAGGGTTTTTAGTTGAGGAGATCGTCTAAGTTACATTGATGTTTTAATGTTTTAATAGATGCATGCATGAATGGTGTATGTTTTCATGGTTGTGGATCAATACATGAGTGGTTGTTGCTGTAGAGGCAAAACAAAAATATGTAGAAAGTGAATGAGAGATTTCTGATTTTGATGATTAAGTATGAACCTTGGATTTTTGATTTGTTGTGAGTTATTGCGCTGAAAGGAGAGTTAGGAAAGTTGGTTTATGTAATGGATGTAGTAGATGTGAAGTGTAAAGGTGGAAAATTGGAGAAAAAAAGATGGATTTTCAGTGGAAAAGATGATCTACGTTCTAGAGAGAGAAAAGAAGATAGTTGCTTGTATAAGTTATGAACATAGTATTTCATTGAACAACCTTAAGTCTTTTACCTATAACTTTTTCATCAGAACTCCAAATAACTTGAAACTTAGATCAATGAATTCCTAAGACATTTTCCTTTTTCTCTCCATAAAAATTTAGAGTTATCTGAAATTTTTTTTAAAGTGATTGATAGGATGAAAGTGTGGAAGTCTGCTGGAATGTTATGAACTGAAAATTTTCATGATCATGCTTCGATTTTCTAATTATAACTTGAGCTGTAGATTTTTGAATGATTTTATTTTTGATTATAATTAAACTAGAGACATATTTCTACAAATTTTATGAAGAATTTGAATTTTAATTCTGTTTCTAAGATTTTCAAAATTGGCATGTAAGTGAGTTGTAGCTTAAGCTGAAGCGTTGTTAGGGACAGAAATCATATTCTGTGGTTATTGTATAAACTATATTGATGTGGGCCGAATTAGGCTGAGTTGTCTTCACCAAAGTTGTAGCTTATTCTTTTAGCTTTAAATTGGTATAAAGTTTATAATTTTTGAATATCTTAGCTGAAAGATATGAGTTGTGAAATTAAAGGGTATGATCATGTACTAGCTAAAAGTTTAAATGTGTACAATCTGTGGTATTTTGTGCATAAATCATAAAATACTGAATGAAATTGGATGATCTTGGAGTCATTAGAAATTTAAGACTTTGGAGAACAACTTTCTATAAGGGAGTTTTACCTAATTTTGTCATTTACCATATCAGATTAATTATGCAAAGTTGACCCGAAATTATATGGGTAGAAAATCTGAAGTGGCCAATTAAGTTATGTAATGGATTTCACATTTACTTTATTATGGTCCAATTTATAAATACAAATGGCGTTAACGAGGGCTTTGATATTTGATCGATTTGATAATGATAATTTCAATAAAATACCCAAAATTTCCATTGAACATGCATTGTACATACTTTCTATACATTGATGTGCATAAAAGAACACTTGTAAATTTGTGCAAAAATGTGATATTTGTGAATGTGCTGTGTAGGTTTTAGAGGAGCACATCGAACGCTATTATGTGATTTTGTTTGATTAAGCCCTATGGGCTGGTATTTGTTTAGTTGTGATAGACACTCGGTCATAACAATAAGAAAGAATGTGAGTCTCATGCATATAAGATTATAAGACTGAAATTTATTGAATGATTTGCTATGCTTAGTGATGTAGACTGTGTAATCTTATGATATACCATATTGTGTGAACATCTGGAATGTGTTTATACTCTGAATGAGTGTCTGTAAAATATGTATTATGTGTATGTGATCCAATGAAATCATCAATGATAGTTAACTCATTAAGTTTGCAAAACTCATAAAAATTGCAATATGATTTTTCGGGTACGAGACAGGAGACCTAGTTCTTTAGACAGGACTAAAGGACCCTTTGGATTTTGTAATGGCTCAGAGGTCTGTCAGCCGGCTCCAGGAATGTTGTGTCTTGTAGTTTGTTGTTTTTGTTAGAACCTATACGAGGTTGTAAATATTTTTCTTAAGGAAACAGTGTAAATTTTGTGGATAAATGCAATGAATGATTTAAAAATTTGTTGACATTCAAATGATGTTAGTTGATGCCATGTTTAAGTTGGATTTGTTTTTGCTTTAACATGCCATTATCATAGGATATGCACTTGAATGTTTCTAAATGTTTGGGTATGTAACCTACGGTAGTGGGATGTTGCAATTTAGCTATTGCCATATCAACATTGTAAGCCGCATTTCTTGATTGCATTGCACTACGAATTAAAGATTGGGCTTCAGGAGTTGTTCGTAGTGCAAAAAAACTAGTCACTTGCCTTATTTTTTTCCTAACATCAGATCCGGGTGTAACATTTACTTCTTTTACAGGTGCAAAAAAACTAGTCACTAGCACTCACTATCACTATCACTACCACTTTCAACATTTCCACAATCATCACAAAAACCAACAAACAAACATCCACTACCTATTTCAAAATATAACCTTTCCCTTCTATCTTTCTCGTGTGGATATTCTTCAAGCAAAGTTTTCATCTGTCACTTCAGATTATGACTTACTTTTTTACAGGTTCTATATCTCCTTTAACCCCAGTTAAATACTTCTTTAATCGAGTTATTCCTCCACCTTTCAAATGTTTGTTGCAAAGCAAGCAAATAGTATGGTTACCGGGAACCAATGTAGCATAAGCCTAAACTGGATCATTGTATATTTCTGAAGTAGTTTGATCAGGAGTACTTGAACTTCTTTCCATTTATCTGTAAAAATAAACTAATGCATATATCAAAATAAAGAACGCATATTTTCATTAAACAATACGCATGTTCATGTTATATAATATATCTCACTTTTGTATAATTACATCATACACAATTCAATGTCATCGAACACAATTCACTACAAGTCAAAAATTAACAATTCAATTATTAAACATACATAATTTCATAAAAGATATATAAACAATTTTCATTTCCAATAATCACAAAACATATATAAACAATTTCCATTTCCAACAATTTCAATTCAAAATTTCAAACATGAGGATCAAGTTGAAGGGTATGACTTACATAATCACCAAATAATAAATGACATATCTTATACAATTGTTCATATACATCTATTCATAACATGAGAATCAAGTTAAAAGATATATTCATAAAATGAGGATCAAGTTAAAAGATATATTCATAACATGAGGATTAAGTTGAAGGATATAACTTCATTTGGAAAAAAATTTTCTTATTCAAACCTTTGAATCTTCTTTTCATTTCTAACAAACCATAATATTATATCCATCATTCTATATTTTGTTCTTAAATATATAAGTTGCTTCTAGGTTTTTTAATGGACATTAATAAGTCTTAGTATAAGTGGTTGGAGTTTAGCCTACAACAAGTTCACAATTTGGAAAAAAAAAGAGTTCCTTTTGGACACATATGCATCACTACTTTCACTATCTATTATAAATATTTATGATAGCCCAAACACACATATATATTACCAAATAATTCACATATTTTACATATTGATTAAATGGAAAGAAATGGTAGTTTATGTTTGTCGGACCCCGCTCCCGGAGCCCGACGGTCCCGGGAAATGAACCCTACTGAGACCCATTCCCGAGACATGAGCCTGGTTGACACTCGTTAGATGAATGATGCTGTCTAACCTTAACCCAAATTTGCTCTTGAAGCAACCCAAAACAAAAGAAAAACCACTTGAACTCCTTAAAAAAATAGCTCTTGGTCCATGCCGAGCGCCTGAGGCTCGGTGGCCGAGCACCTGCCTGGTATCCGCTGGCCGAGCTGACGCTCGCATGCCTGTGTTAGCGAAGTTAGAAAAGATTAGAATGGGCATAGGAAGATGTATGGCTGTACCAGGAACAGGAGATTACTGCTCTTTTCTTTTCCTTTTAGAGAATCAACTGTGAACTCTGGTCATGGCATGGCAAGCTACGCTATCCTTCCTTTAGAAAATCATTGATAAGATGAAATTAAAAAACATTCTTTTTTTCATTTTAAGGCAGGCGCTGATTAACTGTTTTTTTTTTTTGGGAAAGGATTAGGTTATGACTCCAATAGGATAAAGTGAAACTTAACAAGAATGAATTGAATCATGTTCAATGGATGTCATTGTGTGAGGGATAGCAGGAGATCCATGGTTTGGTGCCAAGACTAAGTAATATTGATGGAATATAGAAAATATAACCTTTAGTTGGCCACTAGGAATTTGTGGTATTTAAATGAGAAATTGTTCATCCCTTATTAAATGATTTGAAGATTTAGATTCTATTAAATGATTTGAAAATTATATTTCAGCTAATTGAATATGTTGTTAATTACTAAGGAGCGTAATGTAGATCTAGGGCATTTACAAGACCTGGAGCAATAAATGTACTATTAGACCCCTAAGAGTTCCAAGTGACAGTGTGTAAGTGATTGGTGCATTTGGTACATTGGCAAGAGGAAGCTATGTTATAGAAGGAATAAGACGGAGTCTCATAAGTTTGTGAGACAAACGAGCGATTCTTGAAGGATTCTCATGTTTAGACTTACGATTTCACAAGTGATGGGCAATGCTATTAGGCAATTACCTAAGCAATCCTGAGAGTAGACGAGATTTATCATGTGCAATTGGCTGGAAGTGCTCGTCCAATGAAATAACTTGGACATTCGACAGACGATCATTCATTATTAGTGAATGCAAAGATACAATGAGCATGATGGACTTATGATATGCATTAGTGAAGCACGACTAGAATGGACTAGTGCTCTTGACATGGGTATGAATTAAACTTAAATTTTCGATAATAGGCATGCATCATAAGTGGAATTTGTGATGATAGGTACAAGAAAGTTGAATCAAGTTTGAATGTGCCCGAAAGCACTTAAATTCGACGAAGGATCCTTTAGCCACACAAAATTAGGTGATTTTCTTAAACTTGGCTCAAAATATTGGTGAACTTAGTTATGGGATGATGATACCATATAATACGTGTGCTTGGATGGACCGGACATCAAGTTGGCTCAAGATGGCTCAAGAAGGCTTAAGAAAGACTCATTATGCTTGATTTTATCAAAAGTTGATATCATGTCATAAATATAAAGGAAGCGATTATGAAAAGTGAAGCACTTCCTCAAAACATGGAAAGTGAGGTTGGTGATGTGGAGAAGTGGATAAAGCTTCATTAAATACATGTTTCCATGAACTTAATTAGGTATAATTAAAAAGGTGGTAACTACTAAGTTAGTGAAAAATATGGTGGTAACTTTGCTTTATCCCCAAATTACTGTAAGTCTACATAAAAGCATCTTATCTAAAACATCTTGTAAGATTTATACATAAATCTCTAACAAGAGACGTGAGTTTTCTGAGGAAGTCTTTTGTAGAGAGTTTCGAGTTGGAAGTTTCTCAAATTTGTTTATACTGCTATTGTAAACAGTCCAAAAAATTAGCTTTGCTGTATTTCTCCCTTTTTTTCAAATAAACTGTCATATTTATGAATGCCAGGGAAACACTTAAAAATAAGTGTTAACAAAGCTTGTGAAACTTGAGTGGAAGTTTTTGTATGATCGCATGGATAAGGCTGGTTTAAGTCTTGCTATGCTATGTGATAAAAGGATCAATCCATGTCCTTTTGTACAAACAATTATATATATATATATATGTATCAACGGATTTTGAACTTTAAAAAGAAGTTGTACTGAGTGATGTAAGCAGTTTTACTAATTTAACGTATGCTTATATGATATATGCAGGTGAGCTGGTCTTTTGTGTATGTTTTGAACTTGTTCAATTTTCTATCTGAATTGTTGGTATCTAGGACCTAGTATAGTAGATAAGGTCCACAGAGAAAGAATTCATTTTTAACCTTTTGGTTAAAGATTGAACTTGTCTTTTGTCAAATATTCTTCACATTTAAAAGGGCTTCACTACCAGCTTCCATGGAGTTGAAGTTCAGGTTTTGGTAGTTTCTGTTTCATATACTTGTTTTCTGCAATTCCCACAAGTGAAAAGGCCAGTAACTTTGAAGATTTAAGTTAGCATATGGAGGCAAAAGACCATATTTGAAGTTAGCAAGTTACTGCAAGCATGTGTCTCCTTATCTCTGGTTTCTGAAACTGTGTACTGTTTTACTTTCTTTTACCTTAGATCCTATACCGTTTTAAGTAGTAACTGCATAAGAGTCGGTTATAAATTTCTTGACATTGGACCAAATTATCCTGAAATCTGTTGTTATAGTAAATTTATTTTCGCCCCAAGTGTCCCAAACTTGTTTACTGCTTTAGGCCCAGGCACTTCGTAAATTCTTGTGTCTCACTTATAAGTGCCCCCATATTAGTGGCATATTGTACCATGTGCTTGTGGGCCTTCATCTTTTCAACTCTTCTAAAGACATAGTAACTTATTTTTCTAATTAGAATCAGTGAAGAATTATGCTGAGGGGGCTTAGAGTGATCACAGGTTTGCCATGCTGCCAAACTTAGTATAGTCACTACTATACTTAAGATGTTAGCAAACTTTATATCTCTAGATGACAGTTTATTTATATTTGGTTTCCAATCAAGAAGTGAAGGGAGGGGTTTGTCTATCATCTATTCTCCTGTTCAATATGCAAAGATTCTGAATTTACTGGGATTTCATTTTTATCTTTCTTTCGGTATCAATCTCATGCTACTTAGCTGTAACATTTATTTTTATGCTTTGAAGCAAAATGGGGGCTGGTTTGGTCTAGGAGCCAAGATGACTGCTTGGCCAGACCAGCCCCCTTTTTTAATTTAAGGAGCATTTGAAGGTGTTATTAGAAATGTCAATTAACTCCAGCCTTCAGCAAATTTGACCTGTTAAGAAACCATATAGCCTAAAAGTTTTAAGTTCTTTGATAATATCCAATACGGAATTGACCCCTCACACAAAAACCTGATGGACTGAAGCTGATTAGCTGGGGTGGTGATGGGGGTGGGTTTCATTTGTTGCACTTTCTCTCGCCTCATACTGACGACGTAAAAATTAAAATGTTGTACACCACTCAACTCTTTTAGAAGTTGAAACACTATCAATATTGACCTTAAAGGAATGGAGAAGATGCTAGATTTTACATAGGACAAAGGAAAATGGGTAAGAATGAAGTAAGCTTTTTCATATGCAACATATTTTTTCCTCAACAAATACAGTTACTCAGAATTTGAATTGTTTCATAGATAGGCATTGTAATCTTGTTAAAGTAATTTCAGCCAATGTTTAATCAATTGATGTGATCATTGTTTTGGGAGATAACAACATTATTATTTCTACCTCTGCCCTGACTTTTTCATTCATGACATTGATGTGCAAAAATGTTGTCTTTTGGCCGTCAGTGCTAAGAAATATTCCATTTTCCAGTTGGAAAAGGAGGCTACTGCTAAAGGCATTCCAATAGGACAAACTCTTGATATAGACATCCCACCTCCACGGCCGAAAAGGAAACCAAATAATCCTTATCCTCGAAAGACAGGTTCCAGTCCTACTGCATCACATTTAGGGGGAAAAGATGGGAAATTTTTTAATTCAATTGCCCTTCAGCATGGTAAACAAGTGCTGGACTTGGAAAAAGAACCACAACCTGAGGTGAAGTGTTCTTGTGCCATTTTATTCCATTTTATTCATTGAAATATCTGAGTACTTCCATTATCATCTATCTTTCTGTAAATTATTCAGAAAAGTGATGGAGATGAGAAGCAAACAAATCTCAAACAGAACCAGATTGAGAATTGCTCAGAAGTCTTTACTGATGGGCAAGAAACTCACCATTCTTCTATGTCTTCAGTGAACAAGAATTGTCCAGAAACAGAGGCATCAAGAAATTCATGTTTCAGGGAGTTTATACCTTCACTAAAGAAGATGAATTCAATGGTGAATGAGAATGCAATGGATGAATCCTATGTCACCATTGAGGATGAAGGCAATAGGAAGTTGGATAAGCGTGACACCAAAAGGACTGTGCAGGAAAATGCGACTGTTGAAGCTTTAAAGTTTGGGAGCTCTTGCCTCTTGCATGACAAACTGGTTCAGGGGAAGGAACCACATGACTTAATCAGTGCGTTGCCTACAGATGAGAATCAGGTCATGCAGAACTATCCAAGGCATGTCCCTGTGCATGTCGTCGACAATCACTTGGGACCTTGTATGCAAGCTCCAGTCTCAGAAGTGACATTCCAGGACTCTGTATTCCAGCCAGTGGGTGAAAGTCATACTCATCCTAATATATACTTGCATTCTGCTGCATCTGCAACTACAGAAAATCGAAGTAGCATGCCAAACTCTTGTATGCATCAACCATTCCCTACTTTTCTTCCTCCCTTTAAATCAAGTCCAGATAATCAAGATGACTACAGATCATTTCTCCACATCTCCTCCACATTCTCAAGTCTTATAGCCTCTACTCTGCTACAAAACCCTGCTGCCCATGCTGCAGCTAGCTTTGCAGCGACATTTTGGCCCTATGCAAATATAGAAAGCTCTGCAGATTCTCCCACATGTGGCCAAGGAGGTCTTCCATCAAGGCAACTAAATCCTACTCCTAATATGGCAGCTATTGCAGCTGCTACTGTGGCAGCTGCAACTGCATGGTGGGCAGCCCATGGACTACTACCCTTATGTGCTCCTCTTCATGCCTCATTCACTTGCCCTCCAGGATCTGCAACTGCAGTTCCACCAATGAGTACCGGTCAAGTCCCTGCTACTAGGATAGAAAAAGGGGAGACAATTGTTGATAATACTCCATCGCAAGATCAATGGGAACCACAACATTCTGAGGCTTTGCAAGCTCAAAACTTAGCTTCTAAATCACCAGGAAGTTCATCTTCAGATTCTGAAGAGAGTGGAGCTTCCAAGGTAATTAAAGTTGGGTCAAAAGGTGCTGACCATGAGAATACTGCAATAGCACATGAGATCCGTGATTCGAGCAAAACAAAAAACAGAAAACAGGTTGACCGTTCTTCATGTGGTTCGAACACACCTTCTAGCAGTGAAGTGGAAACAGATGCATTAGAGAAGCATGAGAAAGGCAAGGAAGAGCTTAAGGAAGCAGATCCAAATCATACAGCTGCTGATTCTATTGGCCGTCGAAGTAGAAGCTGCAGCAGCTCAAGTGATTCCTGGAAGGAGGTTTCTGAAGAGGTATTAGGATAATTTTATCTGTGAGGTTGTTTTAACCACTTTGTATTATGCTAAAAAAATCGAGCCTAATTATCACGATGATGCATATTTGTCAGGGGCGGCTGGCTTTTCAAGCTTTGTTCTCCAGAGAAGTATTGCCTCAAAGCTTTTCGCCACCTTATGATATAAAGAGTATGGGCTATCAGGACAATGATGAAAAGGAAATCACCAGTCTGAAAGATGGGGGTGCATTACTGTTAGATATTAGCAGTAAGACCCGGGTACCCTCCTCTGGCCAACAAGAAGTTGAGAAAAATATCGCATCATCTAGGTGTGAAAGTAACGAGGAGCAGGGACTTCTGACAATTGGACTTGGACATGGAAAGCTCAAGGCACGTAGAACAGGATTTAAACCTTACAAGAGATGTTCAGTGGAGGCCAAAGAAAACAAGGTGATGACAACCTGCGGTCAAGGCGAGGAGAAAGGACCCAAGAGAATACGCTTGGAAGGGGACGCCTCGGCATGACATGACCCATTTAAAGTTGCATACTTCAACAAGGAAATCCTTGCTGAGGCATGTAACTTCTGATTCTACCCATTATCTATCCTAAATTCCTGTTTGATTTTAGAGTATTGGCAGCGAGACTGTCGCAAAAACTGTGTATTATATGTCTATATTTGACTTATTTACTCTCTAGAACCCATGAACTGCCTTATAACTACCTTGAATAGACTTGAGTTTAAAACCATTAATTATTATGTGGGCCCCGGTAAACCCCCCTTCTCTCCCGTTTACTTCCTATGGGATTTGGTAGCTTTTTGCACCTGTTTTTGTGGCACTCTTTTATTTGAGTTACTGCTTGTTAAATTGAAAGGTTCTTATGAAATTGGTATTTGTTTGAAACTATGCCTTTGGGATAAATTGACCTTGTTGGTGCTGGAAAGATTGGCATTACAGAAGATAGCATTGATGGAAACAGCAAGAAAGGCCCGCATTTGAAGAGGCACTCTGGAATTCATGCCTTCTTTAGACGATGTCAGTGTCTCCTGATGCTATAAATGCCCCTTGAATTTTTTTTTTTTTTTTTGTTCTGGTTCTGAAAAATGGCAATCTACAATGCGATTCGAGGATTTAAACATCTCCAGACCACCCTCATTGAATTTCTTGGTCACTGTATGTCAGTGACAAATATTATGTATCAATACACTCTCACGGCAGATTGACATCAGGGTTATCAGCTTTCTTCTAAATTTCTTTTATTTTTTATCAAGAAAATTGAATTAAATTGGCTTTTGATATGTTGCAAAAGTAACCCGGTCTCCTTTCATTTCTCGTCTGAGTAGACCTGTTGATATTGTACAAGGATGAAGTTTCTAACCTACAGATTATTCTCTTTGTAATGCCTACACTTGACGAAAAGGTTTGGGCTCTATCCATCTAAATCTATCAGGTAAAGTCTAATTTAACTGAAATGTGGATTTTAAAATATGTTTAAACTTTAAACCGATTTTCAAATTTAGAGGATTGATTTAAATTTAACCTAAAATTCAATATGATCATTTAGATATTGTCAAATTTAATAATATCTAATATAAAGCGTAACTAGTCTTTATTTACTAGAAGAGGATGTGTTTGACTCTCTTTTTTATGACAATAAATTTATAATAATTATTTTTAAATGATATATA
>JAOTAZ010000009.1:20761578-20773928 GCA_025629785.1 Erythroxylum oxycarpum | reverse complement strand
TGTAAAAATTTGGTGTAAAATGGTTGGAGTAACAAAAAATTTGGTGTAAAATGATTCTAGGAATATTCCACTTTGCATCAAATTTGGTGTAAAAATTTGGTGCAATGGTTGGAGATGGCCTAAGAACCGGGAAAATAATAAAATAGCATCAAAAGGCGTGCAGTTGTAAGATGTTGCAGATCACCTGCACTCAAATTGGCAAGCTTGTACTAAAGTCAGCAAATGATCCGATTACAATCACTTCACGGGTTCAACTTCAACCGATTCCTATGATCCTTCACTTCGGGTTCTACCTACATGAATATGGAAGTCTGTGTTCTAATGTCTGCAACATGACTATTTGTCTTTGGCATAGACATTGCACTTAAATAGGTCTATCGCAGAAACCAACAAGAAAAAGTAGAGTGCAAATGTTTCAACTACTTTCAGGCAAGGCTTTTACTTTTTTCTGATTCTGACCATCTTCTTTTTCTCTTGTGACGTCAAATTAATTTGGCTACAAAACTAAGGACTTCCTAGTTCCTACGTAGATATTTTCTTTATTGGACTAGACTAAGTTTTGGTACAAGTGCAAGACACCTATGCATCATTACCAAACACAAATTAAAGCCTGAAATTGGGGGCAAGGCCCTAATCTTAGCCATTGAAAGAGCGACTATTGTCATGACCCGAAACTATACGCAAAGTGAAATGAAATGCCTAGTGGGGAGTTTGTAATGCTATCTGACTAATTAAAACATATTCCTTTACGTTGCTTCTCTATAATTCTGCACTAGCTAAAGGCGTGTGCTTGTCCTCTGAAAACATCTCTCCCTCTCTATTCTTTCTTCCTTGTACACTTGTATGGATCTTAAAATTTTGAAATTGATGTGCCAACTTGAATTCAGATTAATTTCTTGATGCATTTTCAAAATTTATGATGTATGTGTTGAAGAGCTGATAAAATTATAATTTCACCTGTAAGACACCACTTAATGTGTTGTTCTTTTGACATATTTTAATGGACGACAATTACGTGACTCTCCAATAAGCTATTTTCCCAAATTGACTAGCACTTTGACAAAATATACGCTTTCAAGTGGGTGAATAGAAGAAAAGTAGGGATATATATGTTTATATGCTCCCAAAAGTAAGACTTTAATTAGATACAGGTCACTTGTTGGCAAGAGCTTTTGGAAACTTTTCGTGCTTGCCCATCTTGTAATCACAACTTCGTGGCCACTTATTTTGCTTCTCTCAATAATTGATTAAAATTTACTGGGTCACGGCACATAATCGTCTACTCAATTATTGGTCCAAACCAATAAAAAAACTACTATATTGCCTTAAACCCTATCCTAACGGTTGAGGAACTTTTGTCTCCTTGTAACAAATGAAGAGTTGATGACCTATTGCCACACTAATTTAGTTACAGAGTTGTTATTAGGTATCACTCCCGTTGATTCATAATAAGTGTCGTTTTAGAGAGGTTTTAATTATTCAAATTAAGTGCATTTGTGACTTTTTATGTATATTTATAATTTTATTTCCAAAATTATCCTTTAATTTCTCTCACATCTTAATTACATAGATTACACAAATTATATTTTCAAGACACTTTAACATGTAATTAATAAGAGTATATCAGATATTTCATTAACTTTTTTAATAAATGTGCATTCTTCTAAAACGACTCTTATTATGAATCGAAGGGAGTATTACATAACTAGATCACCCATTGTTTCAATTACCGTGTAAATTATTTTGTGTGTGTGTGTGTTTTCAAAATCTAGATTTCACATATAAACTAATTAATGCGCAGTTGAGTACTGTGGTTAAAACAAATAATTCTGTAGCAAGCTAGAAATATCAAGTTATCACAAAAAATAGGTAACATGCACAAGTGTTTTATGAAGATTCAATGAAAAGGAGCAATAATTATGTTATAAAGTATATTAAACACGACAGCTTGACCCAATTATTCCCCTAAAGATTGATTTTAATTGATAAGTCAGAAGAAAAGAGGATGAGGCATAGAATAGTCAGCAGGCTATGGAGAAAGGAAGAGTATAGCTAGGTTTAGTCTCAATAGGTGAAATTGATGAGGTGATAAAGAAGGGCACATGAGTTTTAGGTAAAGAAAACCTTTTTTGGTATGATAACTTGTCCTTTTATGGAGATCTCAGGAAAATTAAAAGAAAAAAAAGATATATGTAAATGTAATCACACTCGAAAACTAAGTTGAATAAGCGATTGAATAGGACGACGGTGTGATAAATTTGCATGGACCACTACGTCGTCCTTTCTCTTCTCTCTGGTTGTGTGTGAATGGGCATTAAATGGAACGCGCATGCCTTTCCTTTCTCTGGCTGTATACGGCTTCCCCTACTATGTATCAACACATGCACTGTTGCTTTCTCATGCTAAATGAAAAAGATGAAGAGGGAATTTATAGTAACCATTAAAATCCTATTCCTTTCTCTGTCAAGATGGGGTAGTGATGCCATTGAAATCCATCCAGGATCAAACTGTTGGGACTGAAATAGTATGGCATTTACGTAGGCTACTTAAAGACCCTCGTGAACCAAATACCCTAATATCTTTTCGGCTCCACTTCTCATGGTTTGGCTTGGAAAGTTGGTCTCCTGTTCAGTTTAGGTGCATGTAACTAAGATTTGCTTGTTACATAACTATATATGGAGATAAATTAATATAGAAGGTATTACAATATATTATAATGGAATTCCATTGGGTTAATTATTATTTTCAAGTGTTTATTAGACAAAACTTTGTAATAACTTATGAATAAAATATTTTAGATATTTATTTTTCTCAGCATTAACATGATTAATGGACTAATAATTCATCTGAATGCGGGTTAAAATAAGTTTAAGGTAAAACTATGTTCAAATTTTTTATAGCATTAAAGAAAATAGTTCAAAAGCTAGTTTTTCTTTTTCCTTTAAAACTTCCCAAATGGCCACCTTTTATGTTACTATGTTTGATGGGCAATTTATTTCAACTTGATATGTTAATTTTGCCAATTAATTTTTTTTAATAAAATCAATTGAAATGTTAATTTTTGAGTCGGTATTATTCGTCATGGGTCAAAATTTTCACAACAGCACTTAGTCCATGGGCTGGAAATATATATAAGTCCAGGAGATATGAGGCCTAAACTTGGGGTATTTTACAGAGAAAAGTGGGGCTTGCAAGATAAGGGCTTAGAAGAGAAATTTACAGAACAATTGTAGAAGTCAGAACGAGAGATTTAAGGAACTGTGAGCATAAATGTGTGAATTTGATCATGAGTCAGATTCAGTAAAGTTGCTTGCCATTCAGGTGCTCCGCCTTAGGTCACTTGGATATTACAAGCTTTGAGTGCCTCAATCTACAAAGTATTCAGGGAAAACAAATTACCTGACACAATGCCAGTCATTAAAGCAATCCATGAGCAGAAATTAGGAACTTCAATGAATGAAGTACTTTGAAAATATGAGTTAGATTGTTTTTATTTTTGTTTTTAAAAATTAAAAAGTACAACAGAAGGAAAAGTGAAGGCCATAAATTTTCTATTAACTAGGGCCTGGAACACTTTTAGACCATAAAACTAGAGACTGCAAACTTCTCCATTTCTACCCTACCTTGCAGATCTTCTTCTGCGAATGATCAGATGGCAAAAAAGCCAATACCGAGGAAAGAGTGTGGCTAAAATATCAGCGTTTCCCAGAGAATTATAAACAATACCAGGCCAACCAGAACATTTACAATGTACCCTGATGGTGGACTTTGTTCATGGCCTGATGTAGGAGTTTCAAAACGAATGTATACACTCTTCCTATCATCGCCACGTGACCTATTTGATCCCAACTTTGTAGTTGGTTCTGCAGTTATAACTCTAGCCATTTCCCTCTCCTGTTTTGGAGCCACCACAGAGCTTCTCTTAGGAGTAAGCTCATCGCCACGAGACCTATTTGATCCCAACTTTGTAGTTAGTTCTGCAGTGATAACTCTAGCCATTTCCCTGTCCTGTTTTGGAGCCACCACAGAGCTTCTCTTAGGAGTAAGCTCAACTGCAGCATCATCCCTTGTAGCATCTCTAGCCTGTAAAACGAAATCACTTGAAGTTTAAATAAATGGATACATGCAGATGGTTTCCTAGACCTGGAAAGTTGCAGCTCAAGTTCTTTACCTTTTCACACACTGCAACGGATGTTTCCCCTTCCAATTGAATTCTTCGGGAAGAAACTTCCTCCTCTCCTATAAGGTTTCGGTAGCCTGCTTGATGCTCATGTTTGTAAATCCTTGAACCAGATGGATTCATTCCCAGAATTCCTTCATCGTAGTAATCACCTGGTTCAACAACCATTGAATTTGCCCATTCCTCGTCATTGGTGTATTGAGGGTCACTACCGAAGCCACTGTTTGGTGATGCTAAGAGATCATCAATGGAAATACCCTGAAGATCATCAATGGAAATACCCTGAAATCAAAATCATCAACAGGATACCCATCAGCTCGAAGCAAGTATAACTCAAAACTAAACATGAGGTATGCTGTGTCTCACCTCAAGATTTCCATACTGTGCTATTGGATTTTCAAAATCAAACGAGAAAAAGCGACTAGGTTCACCTTCCTCGTGCGGTGAACTTTCATTCTGTGAATATGCTTTGTCCTTCAACTTGCAGAGAACAAAAGCTCTCTGGCCAAAGTTAAAGAAAATGTGATAAGAGAACTTGACATTCTGAAAAGCATTTAATTTCTAAGTAAAACAACTCAAACGGGTAACAGAAAAGCGAGGACAGAATATGACAGAAGAATCCAATCGTAAATGAAACAAAACATTACATTCCCAGTTCAATTGCAGTCAGATGGTAGCTTCAGACACCAACCTGGCTTGGAAGTGTGGTTTTAGTCTGGTACTCGTGAATGACCCAGTCGGTCCTCGTAGGTTTACAATCACGCCCTTCTTTTATATGGAAAACCAAAGTCCTCTTTGTCCCTATCACCTGCTGTGTGCCTTTAGCTTTCACATCACGAATTTTCCCAGTGACTTTCCAGAATCCACGGTTGGTTGTCCTGTTGGCTCTGTTTCTGTTCTTATACTTGTAATCAAGTCTACAATAAAAGTACCAAACTTGATCCCCCGACCACAATAGTGAACGATCTACAGTTCATCCACAGTAGAAATTTATATGTCAAGATCAAAATTTGGCAAGAAAACGAGGAACTTGACGAAGTTTGATAAATTGGATAGCACCTACCTGGTAAATCCCAGGGCTCCACTTGGGTGAGATCAACCTCGGAGATTACATGATCGACGCGAGAATCTTCACCATTAATTTTCAGGTTTAGGTAATGGTCGATGATTTCTTCATCGGTTGGATGAAATCTGAATCCGACCGGTTGTTCATCCATAGCCCGAAAAGCTCCAACTTTGGCCTAATTTGACAGAAGCTGTAAAAGGAGACTACAGATACAACAAGAGCTATCTATCTTTGGTTTGGAAGGAAATTTGGGCTTGAAAAGTATTTCATTCCTCTTGCTAAAACAGGGACCAAGGCGAGATTGATCAAGATCAAATAGTCAGCTAGTATAGATAAAGACACCAGTTTGATAACTAGAACATGGAAGCCATTGAACGGGAGCTTTAAGTGGATGGATGGAGTAGCGACGAAGATGTTTTGTTTCTTGTTTTTTATAAAAAGAAGACAATATTCAGTGAAATCGCATTGACTTGGTCTCACATCAAATTCAGCCCTTACAATGAGAAGTTGGTTAAAAAGAGAGGATATTGAGCCAAAAGGAAGTGGTTCCCACAACTGAAACCGTGTCCGATTCTTCCCTCCGTGCTATTTCTTTTGTAGAATCCCACCTCTCGCAGTTGCCTCGAAACCCGTACGTTACATATGTTCTAATATGGCTGGATTAGGAGATTCAGATTTCGTGTCGGAGACAGATTGATTGCAGTTGAACCAGATTGTTCGGAATTCTAATATGGCTGGATTAGGAGATTAAGATTTTGTAATGGTTTTTGATCTAGTATAATAATAACCATTATTTAGAAAGAAAAAAAAACATCGTTGCATTGTGAAATCATTAAATAAATTCTTGAAATATTTAATTTAGAGACCTACCAGATTGAAAGGTACGGAACCTTCTCGGCTAAGGACTCTCTTGGCTTGCATTAGATAGGTTGCTTTTTGTCCCTAGTTATGTAATCATTTTTCTAGCATATGTGTACTTCAGATTCTGCGTTGAAATGCATTAATTGCTTCGCGGTGAAGCATTGGCAGTAAGGTTTTATGCTAGTACCTGTTACGCGACAAGAAGTAACATAAGAATAAAAAAAAGAAAAGAAAAGAAAACAACGCACAAAAAGGAAGTAATATAGGGGAAAAACTAATCTTTTAAACGTAGAATCGAAAGTTAAAACCCGTAAAGATAAAAGTTGAAGGTTTAAAATGTTCAACTAGAATTAAATTGTCATAAGATCTGCTAAAGGTTAAATAAAATTAAAGAATTTAAAATATGATTATATAAATGCTCTATGTATGTGTTTATTTTAAATTGCGTGAATTTTGAATTGTTGTGAATATTTGAAAATGCATGATAAAATATGACCATGTTATACCTTGAAAAAGGTTATGACATTTTGAATTGAATGAAAAGAAGAGAAAGCATAAGAAGCATGAGAATATGAAAAATGTATGGAAATGAATTGAGCATAAATTTGATTGTGTTTGGGCAAGAGAGGAATGTTTCGTTAGTCACGTTCACGTTGATGTATAGCTTTCTCTCAGCTGCCCGCTTGAGGCCACGAGATCCTGAGAAGTCGGACTCGTTTTGTTCATAGTTTAAACTTTGATTTATCCATTTCGCTCCACGGAACTCTCAAGCCATTTTTGTGTACATTTGCATTTTGATTTGTCAAGTTATGATGTAAGATTGAGTGTTATGTTTTGATGATTAATTACATTTGACATGTTCTATGTGATGATATGTTAAATTATGAGTTGTGAATTTGAATTGTGAATGATCGAATTGCTAGCCCAGTGAGATTTAAATGTATATGAATATATGAAGTATATGTATGTTGATTGTGTGGCTCGTTGCCAATGGCTATAAACGTATAAGCTACTAAGCTTCGCAGCTAACCCCTTTCCCTTCCACTCCGCAGGTGCAGAAAAAAAGGCAGATCAGCATTGATGCTTGCAAAGCTAGGCAAACAGTTAGAATAGATGTTGGACCCTGTCTCCAAGGCCCAACATTCACATTGTTGGACCCCATCTCCGAAGCCCAACATTCGGACCCACAAAGCATAGAGGACCCAAAACCAAACACGTATCAATCACAAATAGGGGGAAAACTCAATTTGAAAATTTGGATTGGCTTTTTATTAGAAAAAAAATTCCCTCGGCTCTAACAATTCCAACGTCACTGGAATCGCTCAATTCGGGTTAGAAATGAAGAAGTTATGAATAAAATACTATCTCAAAGAAACAGCGAAAATCGACCCTCTACCGACTTCATGTCGAAATTTGAAAACTTTCGAGGCTAAAATTGGCGATCGGTCTTTCAATTAGTAAAATTAGTAAAGTATGTTCAGGCTTTGTTAACCGATCGTCCTAATTTGTTTCAAACCAGCTTTTTCAAGACCTTAACCAACTTTACAATCTTATTCCTTAGCACTTTTTCCTTTGAATCTAATATGTCCACTGGTTGCTCCTCATATGACAAATCCTCCCTTAACTGAACCTCTGAAGGTTGAACTGTATGCGAAAGATCCGATCTATACTTCCTCAGCATCGACACATGAAACACATTATGAATCTTGGACAACTCCAAAGGAAAATCTAACTTATAAGCCAAAGGCCCAATTCTCTCAACAATCTCATATGGACCTATATACCTCGGGCTAAGCTTACCTTTCTTACCAAACCTCAAGACACCCTTCCACGGAGAAGTTCTAAGAAATACCTTCTCACCCACTTCAAATTCCATCTCCTTCCTATGGGCATCTGCGTAACTTTTCATCCTATCTTGAGCTGCTTTAAGCCTCTGCTTCACCAATTTGACTTTATCAACGGTAATCTGCACTAACTCAGGTCCTACTAGCTTCCTTTCACCTTCTTCATCCCAACAGATAGGGGTCTTACATTTCCTACCATACAAAGCTTCATAAGGCGCCATCTGAATCCCCGAGTGATAGGAATTGTTGTAAGCAAACTCAATTAAAGGTAGGTGATCATCCCACGAACCTTTAAAGTCCATAGCACAAGCCCTCAACATTACCTCCAAAGTTCGAATTATCCTCTCCGATTGTCCATCAGTTTGTGGATGGAAAGCTGTACTGAAATGCAACCTAGTCTCCAAAGCCTCCTGCAAGCTCTCCCAAAACCTGAAGCTAAACCTAGGATCCCTATCAGAGACTATCGAACTCGGAATCCCATGAGGTCTAATTATCTTATCCACATACTTCTTAACCAAAACATTCAAAGAATCTGTTTGTCGAATCGGAAAGAAGTGTGTTGACTTTGTCAACCTATCGACAATCACCCAAATTGCATCATGCTTCCTACTAGTCCTCGACAATCCCATCAAGAAATCCGTTATAACTTTTTCCCATTTCCATTCCGGAATCGACAAAGGATTCAGCTTTCCTGAAGGTGCTTGGTGTTCAGCTTTAACTTGCTGACACATTAAACATCTTTTAGCATACTCTGCTACATCCTTCTTCATTCCCATCCATCAGAAATGTTCTTTTAAATCCCGATACATCCTAGAACTTCCTAGATGCATTACATAAGGGGCATTATGTGCCTCATCAAGGATCTCATCTTTCAGCTCTACCATGTCTGGAACACATAATCGAGTGCCTAAAACCATCAATCCATATTCCTTTACCTCTATCTAGGAATGCTTACCACTTTTGATTTCTTCCCGAAGTCTGCTCAAGTATTCATCCTGTTCCTGCAATCCTTTAATCTTCTCATTCAATACTGGTCTCACTCTAAATTTGCCAGCACACAATCAGGCTCAACTTGCCTCAAAGTCACATCAAGCCTGGCTAACTTCTTCAGCAAAGGAAGATACACTGCTTCCATATGTGCCATAGTGGACTTCCTAATCAATGCATCTGCTACCATATTGGCTTTCCCCGGATGGTAGTCTATCATCAGGTCATAATCCTTTATCAATTTTAACCATCGCCTCTGTCTCAAGTTTAACTCTTTCTGGCTCAACAGGTATTTAAAACTCTTATGGTCTGTAAACACCCTAGTAGGAACTCCATACAAGTAATGCCTTCAAATCTTCAATGCAAAAATTATCGCAGCCAATTCCAAGTCATGTATAGGGTAGTTCATTTCATAAGGTTTCAATTGCCTAGAAGCATAGGCAATCTTTTTCTCTCCTTGCATTAGCACACACCCTAATCCCTTCCTGGAAGCATTACTGTATACAATGTACCCATCATCACCAGAAGGCAATGTCAAAATCGGTGCAGTTGTCAGTCTACTCTTCAATTCCTCAAAACTGCTCTGGCACTCCTCAATCCACTCAAATTTTTTATTCTTCCTTGTCAGTTTGGAAAGTGGAGCAGCTATCAGAGAAAAGCCCTCCACAAACCTCCTGTAATACCCAGCTAATCCCAAGAAACTTCTCACTTAAGCTACATTCTTCGATGCTTTCCATTTCACCACAGCTTCTATTTTCCATGGATCCACATGTACCCCACACTCTGAAATTACATGCCCCAAAAACACCACTTCCCTTAGCCAAAATTCGCATTTATCGAATTTGGCATACAACTCATTCTTCCTCAATGTCTCCAAGGCAATCCTCAAATGATCCTCATGCTCCTTATCACTTTTAGAATAGACCAATATATCATCAATAAAGGCAATGATAAATTGATCTAAGAAGGACTTGAAGACTTTATTCATCAAATCTATAAAGACTGCAGGTGCATTTGTTAACCCGAAAGGCATAACCAAAAATTCAAAGTGGCCATACCGTGTTCTAAAAGCAGTCTTTGACACATCGGTCTCCCTTATCCTCAACTGATGGTAACCCGATCTCAAGTCTATCTTGGAAAAGACTCTCGCCGCTTGCATTTGGTCAAACAAATCATCTATGTGAGGGAGCGGATACCTATTCTTAATGGTAGCATGATTCAGCTTCCTATAGTCCACACACATCTGCAATGACCCATCTTTCTTCTTCACAAAAAGAACCGGAGCTTCCCAAGGTGAAGAGCTCGGCCTAATATACCTCTTTTCCAACATTTCCTCCAATTGCTCCTTAAGCTCCTTCAATTCCGCCGGAGCCATTCGGTAAGGCAGAATTGAAATCGGTGTAGTGCCTGAAGGAAGCTCAATGGGAAACTCAATTTCTCTAGGTGGAGGTAGTTCTGGCAATTCCTCGGGAAAAACATCCGAGAATTCCTTGACTACTGGAATATATTCTGGTCTCCCTTTTTCTGCCTTTGTGTCTAACACACCGGCCAAATATGCTTCACACCCCTTCCACATCATTCTCTCTGTTGTCATAGCTGAAACAATCCGAGGTGACCTGACTCTTCTATCTCCCACAATCACCACTTTTCTTCCATTCTCTAACTCGAATTCCACTGTCTTCTGCTTGCAATCTAAGTTGGCATGATACTTTTCTAGTGTATCCATACCCAGGATCACATCCAATCCCCCCATCTTCAAGGGCATCAAGTCCATCACAAACTTTCCATCATCAATACCTAACTCACAATCCTTATAAACTTGACTAACAATAATATACTGACCAATTGGAGTATTCACCATCAATGGAGTATCCAACGGGCTCAAATTCCCCATATGTAGAGCTCTATCCGATGACACAAAGGAATGGGTAGAACCTGGATCAATCAAAACAAGTACATCATCATTAAATAATTTAACCATACCTGTCACTACATCTAGAGCAGCCTCTGCATCCTCTCGTGTCATTGCAAACACTCTAGCTGGTGCTTGCCCCCTGGGTCTTCCTCGAGGTTGTACTCTCTTAGCTGCCTCAGAGCTACCCACCTCAGTCACAATCTTCTGTCCCACTATCTCTGATCTCCTAGAAGCTTGCATTTGTGATCCCTCTCTTCTGTCTGGCTTTGGACACTCTTTGGCCATGTGTCCTTTCTGTCCACAGTTAAAACATGCTCTTGTTAGCTTGTAGCATTCTCCCCTATGGGGGTTCCCACAGTGCTCACATCTGGGAATAGGTGGCCTATCCCCATCTCCCTTCCTACTGCCTCCCATCGTGGAAGCTTGATGGGAAACAGTAGAAGTCCTCATAGGCCTAGGTCGGCTCGCACCACCGCTATTCTCCTCCGACTACACAGGGAAGGTTCTAGCACTCCTCTCAGGCATAGAAGTACCACCTCCCCTCTTGGACTGCTCTCTCCCCTTCCTTTTCCTGCTCACTGCACTCTTAATATTCTCGATGTTCTCAACCCTCAGCGCTGCTTCAACCAACTGTTGCAAGTCATAGAAGTTCTGTACTATCACTTTTTCTCTGATGGCCAGGTGCAGACCTGACTCAAATCGGCGGCACTTAGCAGCCTCACTCAACCTCATCTCTATAGCATATCTGGACAACTGTGTGAACCGGCGCTCATATTCACTATCATCTCCCTCTGGGTAAGACTTAATAATTCCCTCTGCTTCTGCTGAATATACACCTCAGACATATATTTCTTCCTGAAAGCAACAAGGAAGTCCTCCCATGCCAACCCTGTCGGTTTTAGCTGGCTCCCCGGTACACACTCCCACCAGTGCAAGGCATCCCCTTGAAGCAGACTTGCAGCATAAATAACTTTCTCATCCTCCTCATAGTCCATGTGCTCCAATACCCTCTCTGTCTTCCTTAACCAGGTCTCAGCTTCTTCTGGATCAGTGGTCCCATAGAATTCCACTGCTCCATACTTCCTCAGCTTGTCAAACTGTCTCCTTTTCTTCGCTGGGGTCGACGCAGACGTTGGACCCCAAACCTGTTTCTTTATTATGTTGGGTATGATTAAATTATTTTGAGGTCTTGGTAAGATTATTTGTTTTGCAGTATGATTTTAGAATTTTGACTTTTGAATTTGCGAAGGTTAGTATTAATTCAAGTTGATTAAGGTATTAAATCATGGCCTAAAGTATGATTAATTGGATATTTAAACCAAGGGTAATTTTGGAAGACCAGTAAGGGTCTAAGGGTTTTCGGCTTAAATGTGAGGGTACTTTGGACTTTGTGTATTAAGTAATAATAGAAAATAAAAAGGAAAAAGAAATAGAGAGAGGGAGAAAGAAGAGGAGTGTGTCGTGGGTGTTGAAGAGAAAAGAAGGAGAGAAGAGTTT
>JAOTAZ010000009.1:20724217-20754415 GCA_025629785.1 Erythroxylum oxycarpum | reverse complement strand
TCTTCAACTGCTTCTTGAAAACTGCTTCTTGATCTTTCAAGAATCGGTTATTCAGTTGAGTTCTGTAACCAACTCAAGCTGATGTGTCTTCTTGAGTCTTCCGTCTGCTTTCCGCTTTTGCGTCTAGCGTCTACTTTTGCTTCTGTATGCTTTTATTTGCGTCTGCTTTTGCTTAGCTTCCGTCTACTTTTGTTTCCGTCTGCTTTTTATTTGCGTCTGCTTTTGCTTAGCTTCCGTCTGCTTTTGTTTTATTATTATTTTTCATCAAAATTATTAATCGTAAAGTCATTTTGACTTAGCAGTTTGGTATGAGTATATTGCATTGATGAATTATGAAAAGATTGTTCAAATGATTTTTGAAAAGATACTATGTTTGAAAAATCAAGTTTAAAAAATGTGTCATTTTGGGCAACAAGTTATGAAATACATGTTATGTGAGTTTGGTTTCAGTCCATTCTATATGTCAAGTGCACTTCGACTAAAGGCGTCTCCCACCTGTCCGCTAGTGGCATAGAGCTCCTTCATGCACTCCCCTATGTTTACGACTTCACAAAACCACTATATGGGATTATGTTAGTTCGTTCTGTTCATGACTACATAGGACTCTTTTGGAAAAATGTGCTAGGTCGTTCTATTTATGGACCTTCCAAATCATTTTAGTGTGCTTATGTGCTCATGACAAGTTGATAAGTTTGATGCATACATGATTTATAATTGCTCATGAATTGTTTGATAAATTGAGAATTTTGAGAAATAAGTGTTTAATGATTTTCACTACGACATTATTATGTTTACGAAAATGTAAAATAGCAATGAGTTTTGAAAACAGTTTTTGCTTATTTCTTGATTATAAGTATGTTACCCACGAGCTTTCAAGCTCACCCCCTTTCATTCCCATCTCTAGATGATGAGAAAGAGATCGGGTGAAAGAGTGTCAAAGCATTCGTTAAGTTATGCATATTTTGTATTTTGAGTTAGATGGACGTAAAAATAAGAATTTAGACACATTTCAAGAATTATTGGGTTTTGTATCATTTGTATTTCAGATTTTTGATATTGATGATGTAATATGGCTTAGAATGCCATTAAAGCTTTGTAAACTCTTATTTTATGATGTTAATGTAATATCGATATGTGTATGGATGAATGTTAAGTTGAAATGTTAATTTGTGTATAGATGATGTGAGTGGAAAGTAGATATACTTGAAAAAGTTATCCATTTGAGTTGATGATCTTTGAACATAAATTGTCGTTGCTTATAAGTGAGAGGTTATGAAAATGGAAAATCGGATTTGATGGATGATGAGAATTTGATGTAGGTGATGAACCAAATGAGTAGAGATTAAAGAGATTAATGAAGTAAAGATGGTAGTTGAATGGTTGTGCTCCTGACTTTCCAAGTTGTACATTGCAAATTTCAAGTTTCTCTTAAGGGTCAAATTGGATTTCTAGCTTCAGCAAAAAAACTGTATTGATCCAGAGTGAATTGGACAAAGGTGTCTCTTCAAAGTTTTCTTTTATCTTTCCAATGGTATATAGTATGAAATTTTTGGACATTGGAGTTAAGAGATATGATTATTAGAAGTTGTGATACTGTATAGGATGGACTTTTGGGGCAGCTATATTGATTCAAAATTTTGATCCTTTTAGAGGCAAAATATCTTTTTGGATCTTTATGGAAGTTGTAGGTCGGGAAGTCTTCTTCAAAACAGTCTAAAAATGGCCTTAATCTGATATTTGTAGTGAAAGTTATGCCTTTTTTACTACTGCAGGTCGGAAGTAGAAAAGTAGGAAGGGAAAGTCGCGATTGCGATAATGCACGATCGTGATTCTGTAGAGCAATCACGAAATTTGCGCGAGCGCGACTTCGCGACTGCACACGCAGGTCGAATTGAACATGTTTCACTCTTTTAACCATAACTTTATCGTCCAACTTCTAAATGACCTGATTTTTGAAGTATTGGATTCGTAACACATTCCTCTATCTCTCCTTAAAATTTTAAATCTTTTGGTATTAATTTCAAAAATATTGATTCAATCAAAGTAAGGGTATCGAATAGAAGAGTATGAATTAGATATTTTATTGAACATGCTTTAGTACCTTGATCATATCTTGACCTGTAGAGCTCCAAATGAGGTGATTCTTGTTTCTAAATAAACTAGATATATAGAACTACAATCTTCAAGAAGGAAGTTGAGTATAGTGTGTAGTTTTAGTTTAATAATAGTTTGAAAATGTTTGGGCTATAACTTTCAAATGTCTAAACCAAATTGAATGTTTTTGGTTACATTAGAAACTTAAGACAATGTGGGACAAATTTTCTGAAGAAGCCAAATTGAGATTCTGATTTGAGGTTTCCCAAATTAAGCTATGAAGTTATAAGAAATGAGTTTGATTATGGTGACTTATTTGTGTGGGCACGCCATTGAACAAATTGTGAGGTAATTTTGGGATGTTATGAGAATGAAGATGAACTGTTATGGCTTATAAGAGTTCATTGAAATAACCCTACAAGGTAATATGCATGCTCAAATTTGGGCTCCGAAAATAGGGTCCAACAGTCATGGTATCAGAGCCTAGAATTAGGATCTTACATGGTCATTTTGGAGATATGTATCATGTTACATGTATGTTGACATATCTTAGCATGCAGTAGTAGCTAATCCTTAGTCTAAGACACATGTGTATGAGTTATATGCATGAGTAATTGTTAAGAGTTTGACTTGAGAGAATTAGTGCGAAGAATGATACCTTTTTATAATTTGAGGAAATTGAAAGTTGTGGGGAATTGGAAATGGGAAATAGTACATGGTTAAATATGATAGATAATGAGTCAACGCATTTGTATTAGTGGAATTGAATATAACACCAATATTGTACTGTGTTGTATATCCCCGAATGCGATAAAGATGTGAATGTGTTATCGTGGATTGTTTGAGGAAAATAAGGAGATAAGAAGAAATGATGAGGTTAGAGTGTACAAGTAGAATGTAATGAAAACAGAAATTGTTATGGTCCTAAGAATATGAAATTGGAACCAAAGAGGTTGCTTGATTATCGTGACAAGAGTTACAATCCACCATTAAAATGTGTTAGTGGAATTGAGATCAGAATTTTATGATGATTACACATATATAATTTTGAATCAAGGGAGAATATACATATGTAAGATGAAATAAAGGATAATTAGAAGATGAGATGAATGATATAGACATATATAGAAGTTCAAAAAGTTAAGTTGAATTCTTATTGCGAGTACATATTTAATAATAGGATCACCATGACCATATATGTATTATATGTGTGGAGATGATATAGGAAGAAATCTATGACTTAGTGGATATTTGTTAGTCAGAGTTCCCCTAGTTTAAAGTCTATGGGGAACTAAATAACATATGAAAGTGCTTATAATGATCAATTGAGGATAGATTGAGATTGTTGTTGATGTTACAATGAGTAATGAATTCGAAGATAAAGAGAAGAATATCATCTAGGATCAATAGAGATCAAAGCATTATTTATGTAAGATATAAACTTGTGAATAGTTGGAGATAAATATATGGACAAAATCGGATGACTTTGAGGATACACGCCTAAGTATATGTGACAGTAATTATGTTTACTACTTCATTGATTTTTGGTAATTAGAATGTTATGACCCTAAAATTTTTTTATAGATATTGGTCTTATTGAGGAATTAAGGGTGGCTGATAATGCGATGATGATAATAGTGATTGATAAACATTTCATGAACAGTATAGATAATAGTAGCAAGAAATCCTCTTTCGGAGAAGAATTCTATTGAATTGGGTTAAGCAGATTCAATAGTTTATATTGAATGAAAGAACAAATAGGAAATGAATATGTAATAATTCAAAAGTAAATATTGGAGTCATATCTTTAGCGGAGACTCAAGCAAAAGAGGTAGGATATGCTACATTTCTGAACTTAAGGAGACATAAATTACTAATATGAGGAGTATATAGGTCCACGTTATATTTTGTGTAAGTATGTTCGGGCGATACAAATAAGATCCGATAAATGTGTTACCAATACAGGAAATTAAGATTGAAACTAAATTGAAATGTGTGGAGAAATTAGTATGAATGAGCATATATTAGAAAATTCAATGAGAATTAAGAGGAAATCGAATGAATTTAGAAAATCATTCGAGAAAGGAAGTCATTTGGGAAATTGAAAATAATGTGAGACAATGTTTAGTTATTTAAGGAATTATGAGAACTAATCATGGGAATATGGAGCTTTGGAAATATTTGTTCAAGTTAATAAATGCCCTGACAGTATTGTGGTATTAAAGATTAAAGTGATAAAAAATGATGATATGTTAAGGGTGTTAGAAAAGTTGAGAAGAATAGTTTGACTACTTGAGGAAAAATATATAAATCATATGAAAAATGAAAGTAAGGAGAATTTTAGAGGAATTATAACACCGATATTATTTATATCGTCTGGGTTTTGAGATTTTATAGTATACAATGATGTTGTATAGGAGATTTGGATAAAATCCAATGCAGCATCATAAAGTGATTTCATATGTGTATAGAGACAACTGAAGTCCTATGAGTTGATTATTCGATACATGATTTAGAACAGCTATAGTAGTGATTGTTTTGAAAGTTTGGGGACAGTATATGTATAGGAACATGTTGGATATATATATTCATATTCAGATCATTAAAGTTTAAGGTAATTATTGAGCTGAGAGAATTGAATATGAGACTGAGACAATGGATATAAGTACTGAAAGACAATGATTGTACAAATGAGTAATTTCCCAGTAAAGTTGTATATGATACATTAAGCAGAAATCCCAATACTAGTGAAGCATGAATTCAGATATTGAGGTTATTAGATCTTTTTTAAAAAGAAGCATAGAATGTGGAGTTGAATTTTGGGCAAATCAAAGTACCGTTTGCTAAGAAATTGAAATTCAGTTTCTCCTGAAAGGATTTACCAAGCCTAAATTGAGGATCCAGAAATTGTGAATCTTACTAAGAAATCAAAAGTGAGTATGAATTTTTAGTTTGAATAGGAAAAATGATACTTTGTGATTGAAATAAGAAGTATGTGTAATCGATAAAGGTGATAGAGCAAAGAGATTGTTAGAAAAGTACAAATGGTAACGTAAGTTATACATCGTAGTAGGAATATGTCGGAACAAATTTTTAACGACTAAGAATGTAGAATCAAATGACTGAATATTTGAATTTTGCCAATGGTCTTAACTGTCAAAAATATGCTTAAAGTTTATATTTTAGAGTTCATAGGAGCATGAGATCAATGTATAGTTCTGTTTGACTTTAAGCATCACAAATGTTATCATAGTGATAACATTAAATACCGTGCGACATTATGCAACAGAAAGAATCGTCCGCCTTTATATTAGGATGAATGGGGCCAAAGATGGTCAAATTCTAGAATTTATTTGAGGTCCTGCTGATAAGTGAAATTGATTGGTGTCAAAAATTAAATGACTCAAGAAAAATGAATGAATTAAGTGGATCAACATCAAAGGTATGGGATACAGTGAGATAGACATAAGAGTAAAGTGTACTGACACTATAGAGATGTGAACTATGAAGCGAAGGATGAAATGTTTATGAGAGTATCACCTTCCCAAGATGTGCTTAGATTGAGTGCAAGATGTCAAGTATGCTAAAAAATATCAATATAATCTGATATTGATGTTATCGATGTAGGAAGTGGAAAATTTGTGAATAATCTGAAAAATATTGAGGACACAATTAAGATAGTGTGATATCTGAATAAGTCATGGAAGGATTGATCGCATCCGTTAACTAGAGCCATTGAAAGAAATTATTTAAGTGAAGAAGTCACTTGGTTATCAAAAAATTTATAAGCAACTTAAATCATACATTATCAATCTTGACAACACCTTTAAATACTTAAGCACAACAGAATAGTTTGGGTTGATATAAAATAGAATGTACTACACATTTCCTATAATGGTCCTATGTAACTATGAACAGAACGTACTAACGTAATTTTACATAATGGTTTTACGTAACTGTGAACTTAGGGGAGTCCATGAAGGAGCTCTATGTCACTAGCGGGTAGGCGGGAGAAGCCTTTTGTCAAAATGCACTTAACTTAACTTAGGGGACCACCACAAACCCATATAATCATGCATTTCATACTTGTAAACATGTTGCCCAAATTGGCATTTTTTAAAACTTGATTTCATAAGCTTGATATCCTTTTAAAAATCATTTTCAATTTTCATTTCATAATTCAAATCACAATTCATATGCAAAACATGTATCACATTATCACAACATTCAAAGAGCTATAAATGCATATTGAAGAAGTAGTTGAAATCATTTAGTTCCATTTCTTTAAAGAGACATTAATGGCTTATTACTTAATTATAAAAATGTAACCCACCTTGAATTCCTTGCTTATAACTTGATCAAATGTGCCTCTCCTCTTGCTCCTCTTGTCTTTCTTGATTCCCTTTTCATAGGCAAAAATCCTAACTTCAATAAGGCTGCAAAAATTGAAAACCCACAAAGCATATTCAATAAAATTGTTTTTAGAAAACTTAAACCCATGCATTTTCCTAAGTTTCATGAACAAAACCCTTCCATAAATCCAAAGGATTAAAAGCAAACTTACCTTTAATCTTCACCACATAAAGAGATTATTAGCTCAAATGGAAGCTCTTATCTTCCTATACCTTTTTCCCTTATTGAGCAACCTCAAAATCTGTCTAGAAAACATAGATAAGATGAAACCCTAGCTCAACTTTCTTCTTTTTCTCTCAACCACCGAAACCTCTCTTCTTTCTCTCTTTGTTTCGTTATGTCTCTTGTTCCTTCTCTATTTTCATTTTTCTTCCTTCTTAAGAGCAAGAACACTTTTATTTTTCCCATTCTACCCTTAATGAGTGTAAAAAGTCCATTTTGCCCTTTTAGGCATTCTTACCACTTCAATTTGATTCAACTAACCCATACAACAAATTCTACTAACATAGACATAAAAAATTAACTCCCAAAAATTAATCCATCAAAACCTCATAATTTATTTAAATCATGCCTAATTTAAGAAGAAGAAAAAAATTTAGGAGCCATCAAATCAAGTATAAGCATCATTTTTCTTGATTTGATGAATAAAGCATGTTTAGGTAATAGTTAGAAGTAAAATGAGGCTGGATAGAGTGAGAATCTAAAACGTTTTGAGAGAAAAGTTGAGTTTCTAAAAAAGTTCTCTACAGCCAACTCTTTGGTTCGCCGCGGTGAAGTCTCCCTGGTTTGCCGCAGCCAACTCTGTGGTTTGCCGTGGCCAACATTAAAAAAAATCAAAGTTCACCGCGGCCAACTTTCTGGTTCGCCACGACAAAGTTTTTCCTACATAGCTTGAACATTCTTTGGTATTTTGGGCATAACGTTTTCTATAGTTATCCAAATGGAGTGATTTTTAATTTGGAGTAAACTAGATAGAACGGGCTACAAATTTTCTGACGCAATCGAGTTCTAATTCAGTCTGTAAGAACTTTAAGTTTTGGATGGAAGATGGGCATAGAATATTCTTTCAGTATAAGAATAATCCGAAAATGTTTGTAGTATAACTTTTAGATTTCTAAACCAAATTGAATGATTTTGGTGTCATTAGAAACTTAAGACAATGAGGAATATTTTTCTAGAGGGAAGTGTTAGTAAATTTCTTCATTTATCTTATCCAAATGATCATGGAAAATTGACCTGAAGGTCTAAAATTTTGGAAGAGTATGATTATTTAGCATTTATCTTAGTGAATATGCTATATATATGGGTCCTAAAATTGTATTCCTATTGAATGGGGATTTTTGTCATTGATAATGGGAATCAAGGAAGGCAAGAGGATCAAGAGGAGAGGGATCTTTGAGCAAGTAATAAGTAAGGATTTTTAGGGTGGGTTTCATGTTTATAATAAAGTTAATGAGCCATGACTATGTTTTCAAAAGCAATAGAATTAAATGATTTCATTTTGTTTCATATATGTTGCATTGTTGTTACTTGAATGATTTGAGAAATCTTCATATATTTGGTATATGAATTTTGTGAATGAATTATGAAATGGAAATGCATTTGAAACATTTCATGCTCATAAAAAACAAGTTTCTGAATAGTGCCTTTTTGGCCAATATGTTTTGCAAGCCACGAAATACATATTATGTGGGTTTGTGGTGGTGCCCTAAGTTAAGTCAAGTGCACATTGACAAAACGCTTCTCCCGCCTGTCCGTTAGTGGCATGGAGCTCCTTCATAAACTCCCCTAAGTTCACGGCTACATAAGACCTTTATGTGAGATTGCGATAGTATGTTATGTTCACAGCTACACAGGACCATTTTGTGGAAATGTGTAGTATGTTTTGTTTATGGACCTCCAAACCATTCTGATGTGCTTATGTGCTTATGATATGACGAAAAGTTGATGCATAAATGATTTGTGTTATTATGAATTGGATGAGAATTATCCATTTTATGATTCAATAAGAATTTTCCATGACAAATGAACATTTTCAATGGTTTTGCTTATTTCCCCATTATAAATATTTTCAATAGTTTGCTTGTTTCTCCATTATAAACCTGTTACCCACAAGCTTTTAAGCTCACCCTCCATTCCTTCCCATCTTCAGGTGAGGAGCAAGAGACCGAGTGAGTGATAGAGTCAAGGCATCGCTTTGAATTTTCCATGTTTTGTATGTTAAGCTAGGTTTTGTAAAATACAAGGCTTTAGTCACATTTCAAGTATTATAAGTTCAAATATTTTTTGTATTTTGGGATTTTGAGACACTGATGTAATGTGGCTTGAAATGCCATTAAAGATTTGTAAAATTGTTTCTTTTGATGTTATTGAATTATGAATCATGTATGGATGATGTTGAGTCAAATTATGAATTTGCATGTGGATGACGTTTAGTTGAAACTAGGTACGGTTAAAGAAGTTATCGAATTGAGGTGATAAATTTTGAATACAAATTGATGTTATATATACATAAGTGTGATGTTATGGAAAAGAAAGATTGGAATTATGAATGATGAGATGTAGTTGAGTGTGATGAATCAAATGAGTTGAGATTTGAGAGTTTAAAGGAATTAATTTCGTAGTTGAATGGTTAAGAAGTGATAATGTATTAAAAGTGATTTTGGGAAGATTATGAGTGAAAGGGATGTTAGAAAAGATGTAGGAAAAAACCTAAATGTATTTTTGCTTTTAGTTACAACTTCGCTGCGGAGAAAGCTTGAAGGGGTCTATGGAATTACCCTCCTATATGTTGGCCGCGGCAAACCCACCATGCCTTTGAAGGATTTTTCATTCCAAATGAAAGGTTTTCGACAATATTATTCTCACGATTTTGCATGAGTTTCAGGAGTCGGACTCTGAAAATGAAGCCCAATAGTTATGGTATGAGAGCTAACGTTTTCATGACATAAGGTTTAGACTCAGAACATCGCGGTCTAACAGTTATGGTATCAGAGACAAAGGTTGGGCTCCGAAAACGGAGTCGAACATGTGTGGTATCATAGCAAGAGGTTGGGCTCTAAAAATGGAGTCAATAGTTGTGGTGTCAGAGCCTAGGTTTAGTATCTTACATGGGCAATTCATGATATGAGAAAATGAAAGTTTATGGATATTTAAAAATAAGAAATATTATGTAGTCCGATATGTTAGACATAGATTCAGTATTTGTGGTTATGTCAGTGAATATGGTGACTAAATTTTGTTGTGGATACGTACTTGAATTGAAATGGATGTGAAAATATTTTCATGAATTGACTGAGAAGAAATAGAGACATAGGTTGAAATGACAGAAGTTAAGGTGTACAATGCAAAGTGGGATTGAAAGGTTGAACTTGGAATTTAAAATGATTGTTTAATTACTGTGATAAAAGTTATGATCTGGTATAAGATTGTGTTTGTGAATGTGAGATCAAAATTTTGAGAAGGTTATGTGTCTATAATTCTAAATTGATTAAGAAAGTACATATGGAAAATGAAACAAATGATAGTGATATATGTAGAAGTTCTCAAGGTTATATCGACCAGTTATTATGAGTACATATTCGATAATGTGGTTACATTGGTAAATAAGGTGATTGAGTATATATGAGGTCTATATTTGGATATGGTATAGGAAGTAATCTATGATCCCAATAGTTAAAATCATAAGATGAATCAGAGTAATGCGATGGAAGTATGATATAGGTGATTTCATTAAGCAGGCAACTACTATGGAGGAGTGATTTTTGAATAGTTGTAGAATATTCATAGGTTTTTCATAATCAATTGCGATTGACATATCATTAGCATGAGATATAAATTGGTGACTTGTCGAAATTACTTTTGTATATAAGATGTAATGATCTTGATGATACATACCAAAATATAAGCGTAAACGAATATGCCTCTTATTTCATTGAGTTTTATTATAAAGAATATTTTGATCATGTAAAGTGTGACAGAAATTGAAATTATGGAAATATCATGAACATATGAAATTGATCGTATTAAGGTATTAAGAATGGTTAGAACAGCAATGATGAATATAGTTGATTGATAAATATTACATGAACAGTATAAATGATAGTAGCAAGAAATTTTCTTTCAAGGAAGAATTTCACTGTTAAGTAGATCAGATAGTTTATATTAAGAATGATTTGTGAAAGAACAAATCAGAAATGAATACGTAATGATTCAAAAGTGAGTATTGAAGTCCTATTCCTGATAGAGACACAAGTATAAAATGTAGAATATGCTATTGAAAATGTATACACTATGTTTGATGTAAAGTATCCAATATTCTTGAATTTGAGGTGACATTATTGGTAATATGAGGAGATGTACTTTTGATCGGTTAGATGAAAATTTTCAGGGATGAAATTCTTTTAAAAGGGGGAGAAATGTCGGCCCCCGATTTTCTTTTAGTTAGTTAAGCATGATTTAAATAATTATGAGGTTTAGATAAGTGAAAATTTGGGGGTTTAATTATTATGTTAATGTTAGTAGGATTTTATTATATGGTTTAGTGAAATTAAATTAGTAAGAGTGTATTGATGAAGGGAATTTTTGGAAGATTACTTAAGGATAAAGATCATAAGCATTAAAAGGAGGCCAAAGTGGACCTTTCACGTTCATTAAGAGTATAAATTAAAAGAAGAAGAATTGTGAATGAGGGAGAGAAAGGAGAGTGTCATAGAAGGAGAGGAAAAAAAAAAGAGAAAAGTTAGGGTTTTTAGGAGATCTTGAAGAATTTGAAGCTAAATCAAGTAAGTATAAGCATCGTTTTTCTTGATTTGATGAATGAAGCATGTTTAAGTGAAAGTTAGAAGTGAAATGAGGTTGGATAGAGTGAGAATCTGGAAAATTTTGAGAGAAGAGTCGAGTTTCTGCGAAAGTTCACTGTGGCAAAGTCTCCCTGGTTCGCCGCGGCCAACATTGAAAAAAATCAAAGTTCGCTGCGGCCAACTTTTTCCTACACAACTTGAACATGCTTCAGTATTTTTTGCATAACTTTTCTGTAGTTATCCAAAAGGAGTGATTTTTAATTTGAAGTAAACTAGATACATAGGGCTACAAATTTTTTGATTAAATAGATTCTAATTTAGTCTCTAAGAACTTCAAGTTTTGGATGGAAGTTAGGTATAGAATATTATTTCAATATAAGAATAGTCTGAAAATGTTTGGAGTATAACTTTCCAATTTTTAAGCCAAATTGAATGATTTTGGTGTCATTAGAAACTTAAGACAATGAGAAATATTTTTCTAGAAGGAAGCGTTAGCAAATTTCTTCATTTATCTTATCTAAATGATCATGTAAAATTAACCCGAAGGTCTAGACGTTTGGAAGAGTTTGATTATTTAGCATTTATCTTAATGAATATGTTATATATATGGGTCCTTAAATTGTATTCCTATTGAATGGGGATTTTTGTCATTGATAAAGGGAATCAAAGAAAGTAAGAGGATCAAGAGGAGAGGCATCTTTTAGCAAGTTATAGGCAAGGATTTTTAAGGTGGGTTTCATGTTTATAATAGAGTTAATGAGCCATGACTATGTTTCCAAAAGCAATAGAATTAAATGATTTCATTTTGTTTTATAAATGTTGCATTGTTGTTACTTGAATGATTTGAGAAATCTTCATATATTTGGTTTATGAATTTTTTGAATGAATTATGAAATTGAAATGCAATTGAAACATTTCGTGGTCTTAAAAAACAAGTTTCCAGAAAGTGCCTTTTTTGGCAATATATTCTGCAAGTCATGAAATACATGTTATGTGGGTTTGTGGTAGTCCCCTAAGTTAAGTCAAGCGCACACTGAAAAAAGGCTTCTTCTGCCTACTCGCTAGTGATATGGAGCTTCTTCATGGACTCCCCTAAGTTAAAGGCTACGCAAGAACAATATGTGGGATTGCGATAGTACATTCTGTTCATCGCTACACAGGACCATTTTGTGGAAATATTTAGTACGCTTTATTTGTGGACCTCCTAAACCATTCTGAAGTGCTTCTGTGCTTATTATATATTGACAAGTTGACGCATACATGATTTGTGTTATTGTGAATTGGATGAGAATTTGAGAACTATGCATTTTATGAGTCAATTAGAATTTTCCATGATAAATGAACATTTTCAATGGATTTGCTTATTTCTCCATTATATACCTATTATCCCTGAGCTTTTAAGCTCACCCCTCATTCCTTCCCATCTGTAGGTGATGAGCAAGAGACCAAGTGAGTGATAGAGTCAAGGCATCGCTCCAAATTTTGCATGTTTTGTATTTTAAGCTAGATTTTGTAAAATACAAGGCTTTAGTCACATTTCAAGTATTATAAGTTCAAATATTTTATGTATTTTGGGATTTTGAGACATTCATGTATTGTGGCTTGAAATGCCATTAAATATTTGTAAAATTGTTTCTTTTGATGTTATTGAATTATGAATTATGTATGGATGATGTTGAGTCGACTTATGAATTTATGTATGGATGATGTTTAGTTGAAACTAGGTAAACTTAAAGAAGTTATCAACTTAAGGTGATAAATTTTGAATACAAATTGATGTTATATATATATAAGTGTGATGTTATGGAAAAGAAAGATTGGAATTATGAATGATGAGATGCAGTTGAGTGTGATAAATCAAATGAGTTGAGATTTGAGAGTTTAATGGAATTAATTTGGTATTTGAATGGTTAAGAAGTGATAATGCATTAGAAGAATTGATTTTAGGAAGATTATGAGTAAAGGGATGCTAGAAAAGATGTAGGAACAAGCCCAAAGGTATCTCTGCTTTTAGTGGCAACTTCGTCACGGTGAAGCCAAGCTTTTGCCATGACAAACTTCACCTGAAGGGGTCTATGGAGTTACCCTCCCATATGTTCATCGTGGTACCCGCCACATCTCTGAAGGTTTTTACATTCGAAATGAAAGGGTTTCGACAGTATTACGCTCACGATTTTGCATGAGTTCTTGGAGTTGGACTCTGAAAACTGGGCCCAACAGTTATGCTATGAGAGCTCACATTTTCATAACCATAAGAGTTAGAATCGGAACATCAGGGTCCAACAGTTGTGGTATCAGAGACAGAGGTTGGGCTCCAAAAATCGAGTCTAACATGTGTGGTATCGAGCAAGAGGTTGGGCTCCGAAAACGGATTCAACAGAAATAAGATGTATCAGGATCTGAAGCAGCATTATTAGTGGTCAAGTATGAAACGGGATGTTGTGGAATATGTAGCTAAATGTTTGACATGTCAGTAGGTTAAAGCTGAAAACTAGGTTCCATCTGATTTTTTACATCCTCTTTCTATTCATCAATGGAAATGGGATAACATTACTAAGGATTTTGTCACTGGACTTCCTTTCACTCAAAGGAAGCATGATATGGTATGGGTGATTATATGCAAGTTTACTAAATCTGCTCACTTTTTGCTTGTTTGTCTTGATTATTCTTTGGATAGGCTTGTAGAGCTATATGTTAATGAGATAGTGAGATTGCATGGAGTACCGTTATCTATCATTTCTAATCGCGATCCTCGATTTACTTCGAGATTCTGAAAAATTTTATAGAAGGCTCTAGGAACTCAAGTTAAGTTCAGTACTACCTTCCATCCCCAGACAGATGGACAATCTAAACGAGTTATATAGATATTAGAAGATATGTTACGAGGTTATGCATTAGAGTTTCCAGGAAGTTAGGATAATTATCTGACGCTGATGGAGTTTGCTTACAACAATAGTTATCAGACAAGCATTGGCATGGCACCTTATGAAGCACTGTATGGCAGAAAGTGTAGAACTCCTATCTGTTAGACTGAGTTAGGTGAAAACAAGATTATCGGGCCTAAAATTGTGAAACATACTGAAGAAAAAATTATGATTATTCAACATAGGTTGAAAGCTGCCAGTGATAGACAGAAGTCTTATACTGATCTAAAAAGGAGGGATATTGAATATAAGGTAGTCAATAAGGTGTTCTTAAAAGTTTCACTGTGGAAGAATGTACTTTGATTATGTAAGAAGGGTATACTTAGTCCGCGATACATTAGTCCTTTTGAAGTTCTTAAAAGAGTCAGACCAGTAGCTTATCTTTTGGCTCTTCCTAAAGAATTGACCAAGTTACATGATGTGTTTCATGTTCTATGTTAAGAAGATATCGGTTGATGTGACATAAGATTACCGTGCAAGAAATCCAGGTACAACCTTATTTGTCGTATGAAGAAGGGCCAGTTTCTATCTTAGCCCCAAAAGTCAGACAACTTAGGAATAAGCAAATCCCTTTGGTAAAAGTACTTTGGCAACACCATAAACTTAAGGAAGCAACATGAGAACCTAAAGAAACCATGAAAACTTAGTATCTGCAACTATTCGGATCATGTATGAAATTCGAGGACAAAATTTCTTAAGTAAAGAAGAATTGTAATGCCCCACGTTAAGGGATAGAATATTGAGGAATTAACAACCCATTGTATGCTTTGCATAATTTAGTATTTACTGATATACACATATGTATTTTTGAAATATACAAATAAATTATGCATGCATACATTTACATTTTTCCAGGTAAAATGGATTTTTAAATGCGATTAAATTATGGAAAATTTATTTGAAGACTATTGGTATTATTTTGGAATTTTAGGGAATTTTAGGAATTTTTGGGATATTAAGAAAAATAGACAAACGATATTATGACATGTAGCAATTCTATTTAGGTGACAAATGGCTCACATGCAATTAAGCCATGTGTCAAGGAATTAAGAAAACATGTAAGCACGTGGTTTTGAAAGACAAGGCTCCGTAGCTTTATTGTTATTAAAATTTTGCTTTGTTTTGTATTCAACACCGAAACCTTGTTCTTTACTGTCAAAGCTGGGATTTTTCTTAAGAAACAAGTAAGTTGAGTAATACTGATTGCAGTGGAAGAGTAATACTGATTGCATGTAGCTGAAAGAGAAACTTAATAAAGTAGACATAACAGAAAATGTGGTGTAGAACTGTATGGCTTTAAGTTCTATTTTGGTTGATTGATTACTACTCTTAAAAATTTACAGTAGAGAGAGAGAGAGTTAAAGATGGTAAAATACGTGTATAATCGATTTTGGTGTTTTGAATAAAAACTTGTATTTGAGTTATTTTGGGACTAAGTTGAGTTGATATGGAAGTGAATTAGAGGGATAAATGTAAGGGTATAAGTTTGTGATGAGGGATTAAGTAGAAGAGAGAAAGAAGATGGAGAACACTTCTACAAAAATCTAGAGAATTAAAGTGCAAAAATCGTGATTCCACTGTAGAAGATGGTAGTGCATAATCAAGCTTTCTGATACTGAACAATTCTGCCTCTTTTTGCTATAACTTTGTCGTTCGATCTCCAAATAACTTGAAAATTGAACCAATAGACTCATAAGAAATTGTTCTTTCTTTTAATAAAAATTTAGAGCCATTTGAATTGATTAGAAAAAGATTAATTGACTCAAAGTGAGGGTATGTACTAGAATATTATAAATTGGAGATATTATAGTGAACATGCTTCGATATTATGATTATATATTAATCGGTAGATTTCCAAATTGGTTATATTATATCCTGTGGTTATTGAATAAACTGTATTGATGTTGGCTGAATTAGACGAGGTGTCTGCACTAAATTTGTAGCTTATTCTCTTAGCTTTAAATTGGTACAAAGTTTGTAATTTTTAGATATTATAATTGAGAGATACATGATTATACTCTAGTCAAAATTTCAAATGTATGCAGTCTGTGGTATTTTGAGCCAAGCTCATTGAATAATAAACAAAATTGTATGAACTTGGTATCATTAGAAACTTAAGACTTGGGAGAATAACTTTCTAGAAGGAAGTGTTATAAAATTCCCTCACCTTCCTGATGAGAATAATTGAGCAAAGTGAACATGAAAGTTGGTTGTGAGATAAATTTGGATTGAGAAATTGAGTATGGTTTCACATGATTGATAATATGACTAGATTAAGGATAAGAAACCCAGAATTCGTCATGAATATGCATCATACATATTCAGTATACATGAACGTGCATAAATGATTTCATAATCATGCACAATAGTGATATGTGATTTTATTAAATGTTATAGAGGAACACAAAGAGCGACCACTTCCAAATATTGTCGCGACTTCGAGGCAATAATAAAAAAGGGAGCTTTTGTAAGTAATTTAGATGGTCAATTTTGTAAGTAATTTAGTAGGAAATTTTGATAGTTTTGCTTTGATTGTTTTGTTTGATATTGGTTTAGATCATTGAATGATTTGCAAAACTCTAAGAATGTGATATGCTTAAATACACAGTATGAAAAAATTGACTGATATGTGAATTGAATTTCAGACATTTCTGTTTTTGAATGTGTTAAGTCCTAGTTATGGGTAAATAGGTATACCTAGAAGGGTCTGCACCTGCTCTTGTGACACTTCAGTGTCGAGACTTCAGTCTCTACTATTACACTTTGGTGTCCCGCTTCTATAAATGATTTAGTCATCTGATTTTGTATTATGATATATGTTGATTCTGACATAACAAAATTGTGTTTTGATTCGGAAGGGTTTATACCCTCTTATGATATTCAGTTCTGTTAATTATAAAATCTGTTCTAAAAAACATTGTCTAATTTATTGTTAAAGCAATCTTTTAATGCAGGTTTATGCTGTTACATAATTCAGTAGAGTTGTCACTTCATGCATAGATTAGCTATTACTCACTAAGCTATGTGCTTAGCATGGTGGATTTCTCTCGTGTAGGTTCAGAACGAGGACTATAAAGATTGGGACAAGTCAACCACAATGGCCAAAGGAGACTGAGTTTTGTTTGTCAAAATGTATTTTTTTAGTTTGTTTTTAGGCTTGTATCTGATGTATATGACTTTGGGATTTGTTTGAAGGTTTGTAATAACCTTAATACATATTGGTATTCGAATTAATGATATGTAATGTATGCTTGTTTAAGATTCTAGAAATGCATGTATGAAATGTTTCGTATGTTTTGGAATGTTTTGTATTTTGTATGTTCTGTGTGTATGGCACTCACAATATCCTCCCAGAGGGTATATGCTGGTGTCACATGTAAGAGGTGCTTATGTTTAAATTTCAGAATGCCATTTTATTGGAAATTGTAAACACAAAAGTATTAACTAATAATACCAAATTGGGATAGAAGGCACTGACAAGCAAAAATTGTGAATTCAACTCTATTATCTGTTCTAATCATCTTAATAGATAACTAAAATTAATATTTAACCATTTTAAGGATTCAAGGATGGATATGGTTTAAGGTTTAAACTTCAGTAAGACTATGTACACATCTAAAATCATCAAGTATAGTTAAGAGATAATTTGCTATACTAATATAGAAACATATATAATGACCTTATTTATTAACATGGATTAATTTAAAATAAGTAAAAGTTTAAGCATAACTTGTGGAAAAAAGGGCTCTTTTGTTGTTTTATTAAAGGACTTATGTAATAAGCAACAAAATCATCTAAATCGAACCATTTATTCTCTATAAATGCTTTGTTACAACAACTGAAGAATGACTTATTCACTGATGCCGCATAACTTCATTTAAAATAAAGACTTTATTTATATGCTAGAATTTGATAACTTTAGATTGTCAAGTCTAAGGATGATTTACAATATATTGAGCATAGTATTTGATTGTCTCAGTAACAAAGGAAGTTTAATCAATAATGTAAAATCTCATTACTTGCTTTTCTATTATTAAGATTTCATTGGTCATTAGGTCCTTAATGATGCAATAAAAAAGGAAGTTTGATCAATAATGTAAAATCTCATCACTACCTTTTCTATTCCTAAGATTTCATTAGTCAATAGGTCCTTAAAGTTACAATAATCAGGATAAATGGTAAATTTTATCATGGCTTTTTTAACAATCTTATTAATAGAATGAAGTTTAAATTTGAAACTAGAAATGTACAAGTAACTAGTGACAATGGGAATGTACAAGTAACTAGCGAGAACTAATCTATCATTTAACATCATATGTCATGTGTCTTAAGGAAGCTTGATTATTCCATTTGGTAGATAGGGTAAAGTAAAATTTACAATAAATTTGGACTTACTTAAATGTGTGATATATGTGATCATAAGGTTAGAGGCTATTTTGTTTATTATATAAGATCTATTCTTTAATAATTCAAGAGAACTGATAATGCAATAACTGATAGTACCTATAAAGTCATCAAAATAAGCAAAGTTGATTAGGTTTCTCTTATTTGACGTCATCTTCCCCTCGCCTTTGATGAATTCTCCAAGCTCTTATTCTGGCATGTTTGCTAACATAGTTTGCAACTCATTTCTTGCTAAATTATTTTGTTACTCATTCTATTCTAAACGTGTTTTAACCATAATTGCAAAAAAAAAAAACTTACCATTATTTTTGTTTCTTTGTACTTTGGATCCCTTCCGACAATTTAGATAACCGTGTATTTTCAAATAGGTATCCTTAAAAGGTCCTTCCATATTATAAAATTCATGCCTTAGATGTAATTTCTTACTATCAAATTCTCTTTTCTTTGAATTACCTCTTTTTATTCCTGTTTTTTTTCTTCAAATTGTGTCTTGACCATTTATTATGATCAATTGAATCCATATAGGTTGTGTGAACCTCCTTTTACTTTACATTAGGAAAAGCCTTTATTACTAATATATAATCCCTTACACCATCATATGCATCATTTAACCATATAAGGAATAAAATTAGTTCATTTTTAGACTTTATTTCATCCATTACCTTTAAGATCCAAAATGAACATCTAATAATTGGCTTGAGAAAAGCTAATTTTGTAATATCCTGTTAATCATGATAAGTCTAAAATATTGTACAAGTGAGGTAAATGAGAAATTAGAAAGGGTATTTTATGCTTATGCATAATATGGCATACACATATATGAGAATATTGTTTTTTTTGCGCATTAATATGATTGTACATGCATTCATTGACATTTTCCAGGTAAAATTGATTTATAAATGGGAATTGTGGATTTTATTGTCTTGAAAATTAAATTGGAGTGTATTAAAATTGATTTCATAATTTTCGTGATATTTTAGGTATTTTAGAAATTTGGAGTATTTTTGGACTAGGAAAAATATAGAAATATGGACCACTTATAGTGTGACTAGTGGACTAATGAATAAGTGACAAATGTCATAGCTAATTAATTGACAAATGGAAATAATGAGTGGGACACAAATGGCCTAGCTTAATGGTGGCATTTGGTGGCTTAGGAAGATGATAAGTGGCTAGCATGCTTATGGACACATGTTAATCCAAGTTAATGACACCTTGCACCTAGTTGAATTGAACAAGTGCTAGAAAAACAAGTTTTTGCTGAGTTTTCTCTTCTTTCTTACTTATTTCCACCAAAAGTCACTCCAAGCTTTCTTCTCTACATTCTGAACTAATCCTTGCTTAATTTTTATACCAAAGCTACACATCTATCCTTCATAAAATAGTTAAGAACCAGCTGAAAGTGGTCTTCATATTGCTGTGCAAAAATCAACCTATTTGCACCTTGAGTTTGTGATGAATCATGCATGAATGGAGGCTTTGATAATTTGAAGTTGTGAGCTGAAATTGGAAGCTTAAAAAGTAGTTAGCAAACCTAATCTTTATGGTAGGTTTATTAGTATAAGAATAACGTTTAAATTGGGCTGAAATGCATGTGATATTGGTGAAAAAGAATTGTTGGAATTAGCTATAGTGTTTGTTTCTTTTAACATCCTTTGTTCTTTATGTTGTAACTTCTTCTCCTAACATCCAATTGACATGAGACTTGAACCGATAGACTCATAACACATTGTTCTTCATTGACACCAAAATTTATGAACATCTTAATCCATTTGGAAAATATTGAGTGATAAATTTAGGATGAAAATGGTGAGTGTGCTGGAATATTGTTAACTAGAATGATTGCACTGATCATGCTTTAGTATTTTAGCTATATTTTGATATGTATATTTCCAAATAAGATGATTCTTGATTTAAATTGAACTAGATACATTTGGATAAAATGTTTAAGAAGAAATTAAATTTGAATTATGTCTTTAAGGATCTTAAAATTTAGCTTGAATTGAGTCTTGGTTTAGGTTGTAACACTACCCGAGACAGAAGTCATGTCCTATTGTTATCGAATAAACTATATTGATGTAAGCCAAATCAAACAATGTTGTCTTTACAAAAGTTGTAGCTTATTCTCTTAGCTTTCAATTGGTATAAATTTTGTAACTTTTGGAAATTTTAATTGAGTTATATGAGTTGTACAACTTTGAGTGCATGATTATGCACTAGCCAAAATGTCAATTGTACTCAGTCTGTAGTATATTGAGTATAACTTCTGGAATATTGAATCAAATTGTATGATCTTGGTATCATTAGAAACTTAAGACATGGGAGAAAAATTTTCTATAAGGAAATGTTATCAAATTACTTGAATTTTCTGATGAGAATAATCATGAAGAGTAGACCCAAAAGTATGTTTTTAGACAAATCTGGATTGATCAATTGAGTATTGATATATGAATGAATATTGTGACAAGAATAATGATAAGGAACCCAGGATTATCATAAACGTGCATTGTACGTATTTTGTATACACATATGTGCATAATTGAGTATGTGTATCACTGTGAAAAACAGTGATATGTGTATGTGTTGTATGATATAGAAGAGCACATGGAGCGCCACCATCTAGACATTGCCGATACTTCAAGGCAATAGCTATTTGGAGCGTACTGTGAGTAACCTAGAGGGTCTCACATAATATTTTTCTACTATATATTATGTTCTGAATGTGGATTGTTTATACTGAAATAAATGTTTCTTAACATATTTTTTGAATGCCGAACTAAGGTCCGATGATAAATGAAAATGGGACTATAAATGTGTTTGAATGGGATTGTGAATGGGAATGTTTGAAACAATGAATGAATGACTATGAATGTGATGCATTTCATACACGAATGTATGATAAGATAATGATAGTTGTGACTTGAGTAGCCACTGAATATGAGCTTAAAGCTCCGGAATGTGGTATAGAGACAAAGGCTCAATATGTACAATGAGCCCTATATCTGCAACGAGTAAGGGATAGTATCAATGAGCCCGGTATCCACAATAGATACAGGACAGTTACAACAACATAATAATTGAAAGTGAGTCACACTAACATTGCATATACACTTATTGAGTTTGCTTGACTGATTAAATTATAATGTGGACATGTATTCGTATGAAAATGGGTATGTAAAGTAAATGATATATGGTGCGATTTGCTAAATGAAAAGATGTAAAATTATCTGTTTATATGATTTGTTATGTGGTATGAATTGGGTGAACCGTCGAGGATGTTTACATCACTGAGTTCGTAAAACTTATCAAAATTGCAACGTTGATTTTTTAGATCCGAAAAAGGACACTAGTGAAAGGGAGGTGCTACAAGAAGATTAATTTTTGTACTTTTGTGAGGAAATGGCTCAAAGGTCGGTCAGCTAAGATTGAAGGATTAGATAGAAGTTTTTTTTAATTCTTCATGTAATGTACTTAGTTTTAATACTATATATATTCGGATGGTTTGTAAAGCTACAATGTAAGTTTGGTTTTTATGAAATGAAATGAGGAATGCAGTCTGGTTTTAAAATTTGGTGACTTTTATGTATAATAGATGATGCCATGATTAAGTTGGATATGTGTCTGCTCTAACATGCCATTATTATAGGTTATGGACTAGAATGTCCACAAGGTGTTCCGGTATGTAATCTAGGGTAGTAGGGTGTTACAAACTCATCCTATAGTTGCTTAAGTTTTATGAAATACTTGAGCATTAATAAATTTCCTTTACTTATTGAGCTTATCTGCCTCTATAATTGATAAAGGAGTGGTCTATTATAGATACCATACCTTTCATTTCCTTCATCTTTATTCCAAAGCTCTTTACTATTGGTTGTGAATAAGAAGGCATGATTGATAAAGGAGTGGTCTATTATAGATACCATACCTTTCATTACCTTCATCTTTATTTCAAAGCTCTTAACCATTGGTTGTGAATAAGAAGGCATGAACAATTTCTTTTGAAATTGATTTCAATATCTAGGAAATTGAAATATAATAATTGTCTTCTATTGTTCAAAATCAATAGAAGTTTTATCAATCATTTTGAATTTCCCTTTAATAAAACCAATTTCACTTTTGCTCGTAAAGCAATCTTTATCAAACAATTCTATAAAAGATAATTATTACCCATCAATGGCGTTATAACCAATATGATATTGGGATTATCAAAACGTTAAAGAGAAAGAGGATCACCACTGCCATTTTATCTTAAAAAACCTTCCACCACTACTTCTGCTTTGTTTTTTTTTCATAATCATAAATCAGATAAATATTTATTTATTAAATATCAATAAAATTAATAATATAATCAATGATCAAGGATATATAACTTCCTTTGTTACCACGAATAAGTTTAAAGTAGAATCACCATTAACAAATGAAGGTCATTTTAAATAAATTCAGAGAAGAAAATCAAAATTATTTACATTTGTTCTTATTTTGTCATATACATCAAGGCCCTTTATATACACAACTAAAGAGAGGAAAAAATAAAAAGAAAAAGGTTGATTCTATAGCTCAGTAATTAAAAAAAAATTAGCTAAGTTAATAATAAACAACAAATTAGAACAAACTTATAACTAAGAAACTGCTAATAAGAATGATTAATTAATTTTTGTACTTTAATGAAAGTATCTGTTATATGATCTTCAAAAGAAACAAAATTAAGTTAAATGGTACTTTAAATGATATGAATATATGACAATTATTTTCAATATGCTTCATATATTAATAAAAGATATCATTATGACAAATATGCATAACATTCCAATTATCATATTGGAGATAGTAGTTGAGATATATGAAATATCCATATTTTGAATAATGCAACTAAATAAACCTAGGGGTCATATCAGAATTAGCTTGATATTTACCCTCAGTAGTAGAGTGGGAAACATTTGTTTGCTTCTTACTTCACCAAAAGGTTAATAAATTATTAACAAAAATAAAAGCTAATGATAGAACATTGGATAGTAAAATCATTGGCATAATCTACATCAGAGTAAGCTCTTAAATCAAAAGAAGAATGCTTATAAAAGTGAAGGCGATGAAATATCGTCCCTTTGAGATAATAGATGGTGTGTAAAACAAAATCATAATTAATGGTAAATAGAGCAATATTAAATTGATTAATAATATGAAGGATAATGTCTGGTTAAGTGACTTTGAAAAAAATACGAATTCTAACTAATTGCCAATAAAGAGTTGCATCATTAAGAAGAGTACTTGTAATAGCCGATTTTTCAAATCGAGGGATTAAAACCCTAGACTATTGCATAGAAGCTATAACATTGAAAATTCATGAATTTCATTGCATTCACATGCATATTAGTAGTATAAGCACATGAATTATGATTTAGTACACATTGCAAAGAATGTATATGCACTTAATTGACTTATCCTAGGGTATGAAAAATGTTAAAATGATCATGATATGAATTGTATATTGTTTATGCCTTGCATTTTGGTTCGATTGATTACAAGTGGTAAATTTGGAATTAACTTGGTATAATTGGAAAATTGATGAATTATTCCAAATGGTAAGACAAATGGATACATGGAAAATTAGGATGATTAAACCTATGAATAAGTGACATTTGACATAGATGAATGAATAACATTTGGCAGAAGTTATTAATTGACAGATGGAAGCAATGGTTGTTGATAAATGGACTAAGTAATTAAGTGAAATATGGCAACTTATATACTTAACAAATGGAGACCATGCCTATGGGCATATGTCAACATAAAATGGTGACACCTAGCACCTTAGGTGTTAAGCTCCTGCGGGTGTAATCCCAGCTATGTTCATTCTTCACTCTCTTCTTCTCACACAACACCGAAATCCTCTCAACACTTATAGCCCTAAATTTTGTAAAGTTTAGGTCCAATTGATACGTCAATAATCCAAACTTTTACCCTTTATAAGATAGTTAAAGAATTAGTTTTTTGCTGTCTAGCCGAAAATCATTCTATTGCTATCTTGAACTTATGTTCACTATTGCATGCATATAAGGCAAAGTTGACCTGATGTATTAAGCTGGAATTGGAGCTAAATAAGTATGTGAAAGATTGTTCTTTATGGCTTGTTATATTAGAAAGCTTATGATGTTTGAATTGGGAATATATTACATGATATATTGATGAAGAGGTTGTGCTGGAATTTGATGGAAGAACTTAGATATGTTGTGTTGTGTTCTTGATGAAGAGGTTGTGCTGAAATTTGAGTCTTATTTTAATTTGCATTTATATCTTTACATGTGTTTATGAAAATGATTGGAAATGAATGTTGAATTATGAGATAACATTGTGAAATATTCTATGATGATTATATGAAATTTTTGCATTCAGAAGCTGCTTCTGAAATGATTAAATAAAGTGATTGTATTGTTAAGGTGCTTGTTAAAGCATGATGAATAATGTGTTATTGAGGTATAACTCTATATGATGTATTATAATGATTGAGTTGAGTTTATTTATATGATATATATATATATATATATGTTTTGAGTGAATACATTGATGATGGTTCACTCATTGAGTTCACAAAACTTATCAAAATTGCAACGTTGATTTTCAGGAACTGAAAGGAGACCTTGCTTTTAAAGCAATCTAGTTGGTGTCTAGTATTACCTATTTTGGGATCAAGATATTGCTCAAATGTCTGGTCAGATTCTCTAAGGAGTTAGATAGAGTGCTTTTGTATGGTTTCTCTTCTTATGTAGAAGATTTTGTATAAACAGTAGGAACTCAAATGGTTTATGTATTGTAACTATATGGATGGTTTGTAATGAAACGAGAATGTAAAACATGTTTGGTTAACGAAATGGGATAACTTGAAAATTTTAAATACTTATGATCTTTATAATGCCATATGAAGTGAATATGATTGTTCTAACCTGCCATTCTCATAGTGTATGTTCTTGAATGTCCTCTGGATGTTCAAGTATGTGCTCTATGATAGTGTGGTGTTGCAATTTTGATATTAGAGCATGGTTTGGCATCCTTAGGGATATATAAGAGAATTTAGACATGAAATATAGTGAGAGACTCGTGTAGTGATCACAACTATTATTTGTTATAGGTCATTTGATATAGGAGATCAAGTAGTTGAATTAGTTGATCTGGAGTCTATAGGAGCCAAATGAGAGTGTCCAGTACCTTTTGAACAGATGCCTCCGAGAATTCCTGAGAGAAGGGAAAGGAGGTATGATAAGCTTAGAAAGTAGGGGGCTATAGACTTCTACGGTAGTATAAACCTTGCGGAGCCAGAAGGTTGGTTGGAAAGAATGGAGCAGGTATTTAATCAGATGGACTGTGAGTCTAATGAAAGGTTCGACTACACAGTCTCACTATTACAAGGTTCAGCTTATTAGTGGTGAAAGACTGCTCCTGGCAGCTCCATCGACTTTGCAGACTGAAGTGGGAAGATTTTGTGAAAGTTTTCAAGGAGAACTATATGCCCAAGATTTACCTGGATAGGAAGATGAAAGAGTTTTTAAATTTGAAATAGGGAAATCTTATTGTAGCTGAGTATAAGGTGAGGTTTAATGAGTTAATGGGATATGCTATTGCATTGATTCCAACTCAGGAGGATAAGTGTAGGCAATTTGAGGATGGATTGAATATGGAAATTAGAGCAAGGTTGGCCGTTACTAATCTGAGTAGCTTTGCTGAGCTGAGGGCTGCATCAATTTGAATTGATCAGGTATTGAGAGATAGGCAAGGAGAATATAGGCAAGAATATATAGTGAAGAGGCATGGTGAGACCTAAGTGAATTCTGGCAGGAGATTTAGGAAACGCTAGAATATATCATTTCAATCACAAACTAGATCGAGATAATCGAGATTTAGATGAAGAGGTAGTTTTGTTTATTCTAGTATTGGTAGAGGTCAAGTGTCTAGTGGATGAACACAACAGATGCCCAGTTGTGAACCCTGTGGAAAGAAACATGATGGAGAATGTTGGAGGTTAACGGAAGCTTGTTTACGTTGTGGCTCCTATAAACATCAGCTTAGAGACTGTCCTATAACTTTGCGAGCACTATCTAGAATGAGAGAGGGATTAGTGACTGAGACTACTATCCAGCAAAGTAGAGCTAATGGAGTAGGACATAGAGGTAGAGGTAGAGGTAGAACCAGCTCAATAAGTCCTAATGATAGGATTAAGGTGCAGAGTAACCAGCCACAGTCTCAAGCCAGGGTTTTTACCATCACCAGACAAGAGGCACAGAACTCCCTAAATGTTGTTGCAAGTATGTTGTATGTCTTTCAATTTGAGGCATTTGCATTATTAGATCCAGGATCCACATATTCATTCATTGCACAAAATCTGGCATCTAAACTGCATTGTGAGAGAGAGGTGATGAAATGTGGCTTAGAAGTGAGTACTCCAGTAGGAAGTACTACAGTGAGTGGGGAAGTTTGTAAAGGGCGCATTTTTCGGATTAATCAAGCTTAGTTGGAAGCTAATTTGATAGTATTACAATTGAGGGAGATAGATCTCATATAGGGTATGGACTAGTTTACTGTTCATAGGGCGGTAATGAATTGTTATACTAAGGAAGTGATTATTGGATCCCCTAATCAACCAAAGGTAGTATTTTGAGGTTTGGTCAAGTAGTGCCAACTAGACTAATTTCCTCGATGAGTGCCTTTAGGCTAATTCGAGGTGGATGTGAGGCTTACTTAGCCTATATAACTGATACCTGAATTGAGCAGACAATACAGGATATTTCTTTTGTCAGGAATTTCCTAGTAAGTTATTAGGATTGCCCCTAAAAAGGGAAACGTAATTTATGAGTGAATTATTTCCAAGTATTGCTCATATATCAATTCCTCCATATAGGATGGCATTTGTTGAACTTAAGGAACTTAAGATACAGTTGCAGGAGTTGTTAGATTAGGGTTTTATTAGACCCAATGTATCACCTTGAGATGCTCCGGTATTGTTTTTAAAGAAGGATGGGACTTTGAGATTTTGTATTAACTATAGACAGTTGAATTGGGTGACAGTGAAAAATAAGTATCTTTTACCAAAAATTGATGATTTACTTGATCAGTTACAAGGAGCTAGGTGTTTACTAAGCTGAATTTGAGATTAGGGTACTATCAATTACAGATAGTAGAAGTTGATGTGCCAAAAAGTGCATTCAGGACCAGATATGGGCACTTTGAGTTTTTAATGATACCTTTTGGGTTGACAAATGCTCCGACAGCTTTTTTGGTATTGATGAATAAGGTATTCTAGCCTTACTTAGATCATTTGTGATTGTATTCATAGATGATATTTTGGTGTACTTGAGGAGTAAAGAGGAACATTATGAGCAGTTGAGGCTAGTATTACAGATAATGAAGGGAAAGTAGTTGTATGCCAAGTTCAGTAAATGTCAATTTTGGCTTGATCAAGCAGTATTCTTGGGTCACATAATGTATGGATAAGGCATACAAGTAGAACCAAAGAAAGTTAAAGCAGTGATGAAGTGGGAAGCCCCTAGAAATGCATATGAGATCTGGAGTTTTCTCGAGTTAGGAGGATATTACATGAGATTTGTTGAGGGGCTTTCATTGATATCAACCCTTTTAACAAGGCTTCTGAAGAATAATGTACCTTTTAGATGGATTAATGAGCACCAAAAGAGTTTTGAGGAGTTAAAACATCGGTTGACTTCAACACTGGTGTTGGCTATTCCATCTAGATCTGGAGGATATGTAGTGTATAGTGATGCTTCACTATAGGGGCTAGCATGTGTTTTGATGCAGTATAGCAGAGTGATTTCATATGCATCGAGACAATTGAGGTCTTATGAATTTAATTAATCGGTTCATGATTTGGAACTTGCTATAGTGGTGTTAGCTCTGAAAATTTGGAGACATTATCTGTATGGTGAGACATTTCAGATATTTACAGACCATAGAAGTTTGAAATATTTGTTAAGTCAAAAGGAGTTGAATATGAGACAAAGGTAATGGATTAAATTATTAAAGATTATGATTGTACAATTGAGTATTAACATGGTAAAGCTAAAGTTGTGGCTGATGCATTAAGTAGGAAATCGAATAGCAGTGTGGAATAGATACAGATATCGAGGTTACCAAACTTAGTACAATTGAGAACATTAAATTTTGAGCTAAATTTGGGACAAAATGAAACATTAATAGCTATATTGAAGCTTAGACCGGTATTGCATGAACGGATCAGAAAAGCTCAAGGCAAGGATCTAGAATTTGTGAAACTTACTGAGAAGTTGAAACAAAATCCAAGTTATGAGTTTGAATTGAGAGACAATGTATTGTAGTTAGAGAAAAGATTGTGTGTACCTAATGTTGATGATTTAAGCAAAGAATGTTGGACCCCAAATTTTCTTGGAAGTTAGAACTATTGCATGTGATATGTTGAAAGTTAAAAGCTGGAAAAATGTAATTGAAACATATTCGTTGAGTATGCTTTGGTGCTGTAACCATAACTTTTGCTCTAGTTATCCAAATGAGATGATTCTTGATTTGGATTAAACTAGAGAAATAGGGCTACAAATTGTTTGATGAAATCGAGTTTTGATTCAGTCTCTAAGAATTTCAATTTCGGGATGGAAGTTGAGCGCAGAATATTGTTTCAGCATAAGAAAAATTTGGAAATGTTGGTGTATAACTTTCAGATTTCCAAACCAAATTTATTGATTTTGATGTCATTAGAAAAGTGAGACAATGAGGAACCTTTTTCAAGAAGGAAGTGTTAGCAAATTCCTTCAATTGCATGACTAGAAAAAGGTCTTGATTTTTAGGAGTTAAGCATGACTTAAATGAATTTTGAGGTCTTGATAGACTTATGCATGTTGGAGCTAAATAGCATGTTAGTGTTAATGAGGTTATGTGACATAAATGGTTAAGTTAAAGTGTTAATGTGTCAAGTTGCATGAGGGGTAGTTTAGGAAGACCACTTAAGTGGGAAAGTCTTAAAGCTTTGAAGGAAGGGAAAAAGGGACATTGTGCATTCATTAATGGTTTAAAAGGTAAAAGAAATGAGTTGTCTTTCATTTTACAAGGAGCACAAACGAAAATAAAGAGAAAGAGGGAGAGAGAGTGTCGTGTGGGAGGAAAAGAAGAGAAGGAAAAAAGGGCTAAGCTAGGTTTTGATTTTTCTAAGGCTTCAAGGGTGATTTTTGAAGTTTTTCAAGAAGCAAAAAGAGAGAGGAAGATTCAAGCTTTCATTTGAGCTAAGAAATCCTTTGGTTGGGCGAAGATTCAAGGTAAGTGATTTTTAATGTTTTGGATTTTTGGAGCGGTTTTGGTTCAAAGAGCTTAGGAAATGTATGGGTTTAGGTATTCTAGGATCAATTTCATGTGTTGGGTTCTTTAGGTTTTTGGGGGATTTTGTTTTTATGAAGGGAGGCAAAAGGAGCTAGAAGAGGAGACACATCCTTGAACAAGCTTCGAGCAAGGAAAATCAGGTGGGTGACATTTTTATAATTGAGTAAATAAGCTATTAAAGTTTCTTTTAAATAAATGGAAATAAATGCTTTCCA
>JAOTAZ010000009.1:20711921-20724117 GCA_025629785.1 Erythroxylum oxycarpum | reverse complement strand
AAATTGAGTGGTTATTGGTGTAGACTTGGTATGGAAGTGATAGAAGTTGAGTTAGGTTGAAAATCTGGAAATTTTATTTGAGTATGATTCAAGGATTTCGCCATAACTTCTTCTATAATTGGGAAATTGAGATGATTTTTGGTTTGACTTAAACTAGAGGTGTTTGGCTATAATTCTTTTGAAGAAAATGATGTTCAATTTTGTCCTTAAGAGTCCTAAATTTTGACATGAATGTGGGAAAATGTGTAGGGATGAATAGTAGCTCTACAATTAAATTTTGTGATATGAAACTTTGGGAATTTTTCTGGGTTGATTTAGGCAGATTTTGCTAAATTGGTCTTCATGAAAGTTGTATCTTTTCTTGATAGCTTTCTATCGCCATAAAATGTGCTATTTTTCAACATTGGAGTTGATAGTTATGAGTGATTGAAATGCGGATATGGTTTAGGTGATGTTTAATAGGGCAGCCACAATCATATGAAAATTTGACCAGTTAGAGGTAGAATTTGCTTCTAAGTTCTTCATGAAAGTTGTATCTTTTCTTGATAGCTTTCTATCCCCATAAAATGTGCTATTTTTTGACATTGGAGTTGATAGTTATGAGTGATTGAAATGTGGATATGGTTTAGGTGATGTTTAACAGGGTAGCCACAATCATGTGGAAATTTGACCTAGTTAGAGATAGAATTTGCTTCTAAGTTCTTCATGAAAGTTGTAGAATGTGTTCTGATATTTCCATTGATATAAAGCAAGGAATTGTTGGACAATGGGATAGGAAGTTATAATTTTTAGAAGTTGTATTATTGTTTAGGATGACATTTATTGGATAGTAACTTTGATTGGGATTTTGACTCCTTTAGAGGTGGAATTGGTTTTCGATTCCTTCATGGAAATTGTAGAGCTTTCTTTGATCTTTTCATTGATACCAAGTTTGCAAAAAACGGAGTTCTGGACCAATCTAAAACTGAAATAAGTCGATGAGCAATAAATTAGGGGTTTAATGATTTTAGTGAGGCTTAAAACTAAGAATAAATGAATTTTGATACGGGAATGGTTTTGTGATGAAATTTATGGAATGATACCGGGATTGTCACGAACATGCATTGTACATATTTCAATTCCTGCATATGCATTATTGTACACTTTTGAATGTACAATTTGTGATATATGTGTATTTGAATTGTTATAAAGGCGCATTTGGAACGTCAACCTACTGATGTTACCGATACTTCCAGGCACTAGCTTCGGAAGCTGTTGGTGAGTAACCTAGACGATTTTTCTCAATTATTAATTGCTTATAATTCTGTGGTGGATAATGGTGGGTTTATGATTTTCTTGTGATTGTAGATTCCGGACAGAAGGTCCGACGACTGTGTACTGGGGAATTGTGTTATCGAAGTGCTAATTGTATGTGAATTTGAGACCTACATGCCTATGATGTGATTAATTGTGACATATATGATTGATTGTGACATATGCGATTGATTGAGACATATGCTGATCGATTGTGGCATATGCATTTCATTCATGAATGCATAATCAGATAATGACAGTTGTGACCGGAGCAGCCACCAATTAGAGCTTAAAGCTTAACGAGTGTATTTGAGCCTCGAGCTCAACAGTGATTTAGAGCCTCAGGCTCAATGTTTAAATGAGCCCTATATGAGACAGTTCAGGCGCTCAGTCACAACACTGTAATAATTGAAAAAGTGTCACATGAGCATTTCATATGCATTTTCTTAGATATGCTTGATTGAGTGAAAGGGAAAATGCCTTATGCTTATGTGAAAAATGTGTTACCTATGATCAATGTGAAATTGCGACATATGTGTATTATGAATTTTTGTGTTGCTTGGATTGAGTGAACCATCGATGATGGTTACCTCACTGAGTTCGCAAAACTCACTAAAATTGCAACGTTCTCTTTTCAGGACCGAGAGTAGACTCCTAGCTACAAAGGGACTTTTCCAGTCGTGTAGATTGTTCTTGGCGAGAGACGTCATGGCTCACAGGTCGGTCAACTGGGACTTTTGGACGTCCTAGATAGATCTGATCTTTTTCCTCTTCCATATAACATTTTGTACTAGATTTTTGGATTTATGTACAGATAGTACAAGATGATAGACCTGTAAACTTTTGATCTTGATGAAATGAAATGAGGAAAAGTTGATTTAAAAAATATTATGGTTTTTCTATTGATGCTCTATAGATGAATAATGTTATGATGCCATGTGAAGTGAACGTAGTGATTGAACTTATGTCACCTTTGTCATAGGACATATAGCGGAATGACCTGCGGGCCTCCCGGTGTGTACCCTATGGTAAGGGGGCGCTACATATTAGCCACTGAGCTGTGTAGCTCACCCCATGCTTCCCTCCTCAGGTACAGAAGGAGAAAATTTATGATCCTTGCAAAGCCTGGCAAACAGTGAGAATAGAGACTTTTGTAATGAAGTTAGTTCAGGAAATTTTATAATTTAGAATCATTTTAAGCATAAGCATTCAAATTGTATAGTGTGTGTTTCATATATTTTTGTATTTTGAAATGAGCTTGTATAAACTCTTTTAGAATTCGTTTATGAAATATGATTGGATTTTGGCATGTGACTCTCAAATTTTTAATTGTTTGATGTTCAACTATTGTGGGCATGCTGCCATTATGGAATGACGGGTTCCGTTTTGTCTCTGAATGTTTGCGTTCCGGAAATGGGATCTAACACACCTTGTTAAGAAAGTCAATTGTATCCAAAATTTATGGAGTAAATGTTGTAATTGTCCTTGTTAAAATAGTTGAATTATAGAAGTAGAATACCTCAATTATATATATTCCTTCTTGGATACATATGTGTTTATATCTTAATAAAAATGAGACCAACGTAATATTTTTTCTCCATCTTCTTCTTTTCATAGTATCAAAGCAGCAATGATACCTCTCTTTATTCTCTTTATTCGTTGATTCTCGTCATTATGGCTAGCACATCGGCAAATGAATCTAATTATGGGAATTCATATTCCCTTCACCATTTTGATCATCCTGTAATGATCCCTTTTTTAAACCTCATAATGTATTCAACTATTTAACTTGGCATAGAGCCATCATCATCCCTTTGAATGCAAAATCCAAATAAGGTTTTATTAATGGAACTTTCAAGGCACCATTTGCAATAACCAAACCAAAAGAGTTTGTGGCATGGGAAAAAATGCAATGATATGGTAATATCTTGACTCCTTAATTCTTTGACACCTAATATTGCAAATAATGTTTTTTTTCACATCATTACCTATAAAGTTTGGGAAGATCTCCACAATCAGTTTTCTAAAAGCAATGTACTAAGAGGTTTTCATATCGAAAGATATTGCTTATCTGCCTAAGACCAAATGACTGTTTATTACTTATTACACACAGTTTTAAAAATTATAGGATGAATTAGGCTCCTATAATGATGTTGCTTACACTTATGAAGTAGATAGTAAAAGGCAAAAATCAATACAGTTTGAATGAATCTTATATTACGTTAGTGGTCAAATTCTTTTTATTGAATCCATTACCTGATATTGCATAGGCTTATTCTTCCATTATTCAAGTAGAAAAACAACAAAACTTAGGTGTAATACATGAGACAATAGAATCTTTAACAATGTTTATATAAAAAGATGAATTGGTAACCTTTGTTGATTGACACAAATATAGTTCTTCATCTCATCCTAATTCATCCAATCACAAGCCACTACATTGTTCTTACTATGACAAGATCATCATGTAAGAGAGACATGTTGGAAACTAAATGGTGATCCACTGGACATCCCAAGCATATGGATCAAACAAAAACAATCATTTTAGACATAGCAAAATTAATCAATCTTTAGTTAATAATGTCAGAGAAGCTCCAACTATGCCGCAGATCCAAGTTGTTATGAATGGATTAACTAAACTACAACTACAAAAAATGTTATCTATCATGCAAGATAATATGTCATCTATATTAGTTGCTCCTATGGCAAATAATGCAATTGCTTTTTTATGTTTTCCATCACATTAATAATCGATAGTGGCATAACAAATCACATTACTTCATCGCTAGCTTTGCTTATCAATAACAAAGATAACACTTATTTACCACCATTTTTTATGCTAAATGGAGACCAAACTCCAATTATCTCTACTAGAAATTTGCCTTTATATCTCCTAATCTATTTTACAAAATGTTATTGGGATGCTATCTTGCAAAGTGAATTTGATTTCTGTGAATTGAGTCACATGAAGTTTAAATTGCTCAGTAATATTCTTTCTTTATTGGTGTATTTTGCAGGATTTGATGAGGAGGATGATTGGTTTGAGTAAACAACTAGACAAACTTTATTACTTGGTTGCAATAGCAACAAATAAGTCCTTGCAATCCGTTCAATCAACAACCTATATCATCATAACTTTCTCTAATCAAAACACTTCTACTATCCTTTGGCATCATAAACTAGGACATTTATCCCCTTCTAGATTAAGTTTCAAGGTCAAAAGCTTACTAAATTTTCATTTGGAGTTAAACAATATATGTCATGTAAAACAAACAAGACTTTCTTTTTTCATTAGTTCCATTTCTTCTGTCAAACTTTTGAATTAGCCCATTGTGATACTTGGAGACCGTACAAAATTGTCTTCCTATTATTAAATATTTTTTATCTATTGTGGATATTTTTCTCGTTTTACTTGTTTTTTCTTCATGCATCATAAAAGAGAAATGTGGCATCTACTAAATAATTTTTTTCCTCTTTTGTGAAAACTCAATATCAGAATACTACAGCAAATGTTTGAGTTGATAATGGAAGATAAATTTTTTCTATGCAATAAGTTTTTAATCAAGAAGGCACCAATTAACAACACTTTTGTACTTGTATACCTTAGCAAAATAGGGTTGCAGAGCACAATCCTTGAGTCAACTTGTGGTCTTTATTTTTAAGCTCATCTTCCTTTATGTTTTTAATTTGCACATATTGTGTCTCCATTACTGTTCATATAATTAACATATTACACATGCCAAGTCTTTCTCACCAAACTCCTTTTGAGCGACTTTATGGCAAAGTTTCATTTCATTCTCACCTTTGAGTTTTGGATGTCTTGTATATGCTACAAATATTCATGTATGACATAAGTTTGCTCTCACTGGCACAGAATGTGTTTTTCTTGGTTACCCTATTGGCCAAAAAGCTTATAAATTTTACGACATTGAAACTTATCGAGCTTTTACTAGTCGTGATGTCATTTTCTACGAGGGTGTTTTTCCCTAAAACCATTACAGCTTCCCTGCCTCATTCTAATCCTATCGTACTTGTTGCTATTTCAAATCCTCTTGCTTCGGAAACTCCATCCATTCAGCTAACATCTATGGAACCTGTTCACCCTATTATTTCCTCACCATTAGTAAATCCCTTGCGCCGTTCTCAATGACCCTATGTTCCACCTGCATCTTTGCATGTCTTAAGTCCCTTACGCCGTTCTCAATGACCCTATGTTCCACCTGCATCTTTGCATGTCTATATTTGCAACTAAGTAACATCTCACAAATCACTATTATGCCCTTCATCTTTTCCACATAAATGTATATGGTACCTTGTTTGAAATTTAATCTCTCATGATCGTCACTCACCATAACATTGCTATGTCATTACAATTATCATTAGTGATGTATTGTTGAGCCTATATGTTATGATCGACCTTCCTTTTAACCCTATTGGCAAGAGACACAATCTGGCTATTTTGAAGGCCAACAACACTTGGTTTCCCACATCTATTCCTCTTAGAAACCATAATATTGGTTACTACAAAATTAAACTCAAATCAGATGGTTCTCTTGAATGTTATAAAGTGCTTTTAGTTGCAAAAAGTTTCAAACTACTTGAAGGTATCGATTATTATAACATTTTTTCACCTACTACTAAAATGTTGCTTATTGAAAAACAAATCATTTACAGCTTTATTAATCTATATCGATAACATCTTCACAATTAGTAATGATCACATCACGATATCCAATTTTAGACAATTTATGAATAATTGATTCCAAATTAAATATTTGGATAAGCTAAAGTATTTTTTTTAGTTGTTGAGATCTCTTCATTCAGAGGAAGGTATTTTCATTTCATAAAGAAAACACACTTCAGAAATTTTAAAGATGGGAAATATTTGGGAACTAAACCTGTGGATTTTCCCATAGAACAAATACAAAGCTATCAAATGAAGGTGAATTGTTAAAAGATCCACCTCTATATACGCGGCTTATAATTGTATGTCTAATTTACTTTATATACACGACCTGATATCACCTATTTAGTACATATATGTATGCTTCATGCAAACCCCATATGGAAGTTGTCGTGCCTGTACTATGGTATTTAACGAACAATCCAAGTCAAGGTTTGCTCTAGATATTGTATTTTCTTGGGATCATCCCTCACAACAAAGGAGATATAAACACTGCATCTAACCCAGTGTTTCATGAAAGAATCAGATATAAAGATAGATTATCATTTTATTTGTGAAAAGATTCAAGACAGTTCAATTTCAACTGAATATATTCCTTCAACTGACCAGCTTACTGGTATGTTCACTAAACCATTGAAGAAAGGAGCTTTTTCAACAATAAAACACAGGTTGGGAGTGGAGTTCACTCTCCAACTCGCAGGGAGTGTTAGGATCATCAACTGTATCCGAAATTCTTGAGACTAAATGATGGTATTGTCCATGTCAGAATGGTCAAATCATAGGAACAAAACACCTCACTTATAGGTATTCCTTCTTGTATGTATATAAGTTTCTATCTTAATGAAAATCATATAAGCAGAATATTTTTCTCCGTTCTTCTTTTCAGCCTTGCAATTAATTGAATTCTTAATTATCCTTTGCACAAGAACATAACCACGTCTCTTCTCTTTTTCAAGTCGATAATTGGTTAAATCTTGACAATGATTCTTTTTGTCATAGTCTTTACTTATGTCTAATACTTCATTTCGGTGACAAAGTCTAGCTCAGACGACCAAGCTTGAAAAAACAGTTGAAGCTAATCCATAAAATAAACTTCATATATTACAACTGAAATATGACAAAACATAGCTCGTCACTAAAAGACCTTTCTTTACACATTCTTTTGAAAGTACAGGCATTTCAAGTGCATACAACAGTCTGACGATTCTTGCCAAACAGCTCCCACGTCAATATATTACCGCAATTATTAAGTTATACTGGATATAATCTTTCTCCAGATATAATCCTGAAATTGCAATTACTGCGTCTAAGTCAAGCCAGTTTAACTCCAAATGAGTAACATCTAACATAATGAACCGAACCAGCTTGTTTTCTTTAATATTCCAGCAAGTTCCTTCACACGCATATAAGACAAGGCAGGGGGCATGTACCTCGGGAAGATGGCACAGAGTTTATCAAACCCAGAGTCCTCAGGGATCTACTTCAGAGATCTTCTGGGCCAAAGTTGCACTCTGGTTTGTTTACCAAATTTACCTCTACCTGTATAAATCGTCAACATAGCATACTTCTCAAATTTACTTGTGAACAAATACCTTAGACGGGATGAAACATCACTAAGTTCAGTTCAGTTCTCACCTCTGACATTGTAACCTGCACTTCTCCACTTTCTGAATAAAGAGACATAAGGGAAATCCAATAATCTTCTTCGGGGGATGACTTCTCATCTGTATTCTGACTTTCAAAACCTGAAAGTGATGATTTCAGGGAACTTGATGCACCATCTTGAGCGTCAGGTATTTCAGCTTTTTCTTCTGAACTAAACTTTCCAGAATCATCCCCCATCAGGCAATTCAATTCATCTTTATCAATCTCTGATTCACGAACACTAGAAGGATCACCTCCTTTAGAATCAAAGTTTGGTATTTGATTTTCTAAATCGGAAATGAATAGAAAATCAACCTTCTCAAAATCAGAAGAAAGTACACAGTCTCCATAGGCCAAATTTTCTTGATTATGAGAATTTGTTGACGGGTAATTTTCAAAATCAGATAGTAAAATCAAATCATCTTTCCAATAAGATGATGTATTTTCAAGATCACAAGCTATCATAGCTGGAGGAATAGCCTCACATACTTGACTTTCAAGATTGAAAGGTATTAGGGTACTTTCAAGATTAGAAGGTGCCACTAAAGTTTGATTTTCAAGATTGGAAGGTGCTATCGGAATTTGATTTTCAAGATTGGAAGGTGTCATCCAAATTTGATTTTCAAGATTGGAAGGTGATAGAATATTAAAAGGTGCCATCGAGGATGTTGAAATACCTTCAAAATTGGAAGGTATTATCCAAGTTTGATTTTCAAGATTGGAAGGTTCTATCCAATTTTGATTTTCAAGATTGGAAGGTGTAATTGGGGGGGATTCATTCTCAGCATAAGAAATCTCATTCTGCCCAATATTCCCCGACTTTATTTTTAACCGGCAAAGAACAAAATCTCCCTGTACCAGAAGCAACAAAGACAATGAATTTTCTGTGCCACTCAGAAAAAGCAAAAGCAACTTTCTGATAAGTTAAATTGCAAAAACAAAGACACCTAGAGCACGAACAGTTATCAATAAACTACCATCAGGACAGATGAATGTCCGTTCGAGCAACTTACAAAACCAACATGTCACATACTTCTTCTGACAAGGATAGACAATTGATGAATCAAAATCAAAATTCCAAGTTTACTATAACTAATAGTTCTTATGGGCCCTAAAACGTTATTGAATATGAAAATTTACCTGCAAATCCGATGCTGAATCACAAAAATCATATTCGTGAATGACCCAATTGGTCCTTGTCCCTTTTGGGCGACCAAGGTAGAAAACCAGAGTTTTCTTCCAACCAATCAGCTTCTTGTTAGAAGGAATACGACGAGGCTTGCCAGTGGGTTTCCAGTATCCTTTCTCCGTTGTTCTGTTACGTCGCTTACTCTTCGAGTACTTGAAATCACGGGGACAAAAGAAATACCATATCCCATCGGTGGATCCTATATAGGATTGGGCTATAAGAACAAGGTTACCCAATTAATCAAACATCCCAAATGAAACGATTATAAACATGGGGATCATCATCATACCAGGTAAGTCCCAAGGCTCGAACTTGCAAAGATTAACCACGTTAATGCCTTGAATTTTGTAGTCAAGTCCCTGATTCTTGAATCTGAGAAAATGACTCAGAAGTTCTTTGTCAGTAGGATGAAATCGGAATCCAACCACCGGTTTCTGGGGTGCAGTTGTCATACCTAACCAAAGCACAGATTACAAATAATAAGCGGAAGAGAAAGAACAGCTAAGGAGTGGACAAAGAGATTGAAAGAAGCTAACCAGTTGAGAGATTGTGTTCATTCCTCTTCCTACAATGGAGGGCTGAGTTTAAGAAGTTGAGAGGCTGCGTGTATGACATCGAGACGGACATGGTCGAGACGGACACGGTCGGCAGTATAGCGAAAGCTGTGTGTCTACGGAGACTAAATTTAAATCGTTAGACCTTAGAACAACTTCGTTGTGAAGTTGTCGCTTAAACGACCCCCAATGGTCTCGTTGAACCCGAGTGGACCCACACCGACCCTACTGTTCACTGCTAAGAAGGAGGTTAGTTTTGGAAGTTCGACTCATCTGAACTTGCGTCCCAAGTTTCGTGGACCCCTTTGTCAGAAAAACAAGTTTAGTGGACCCCGCTTTTGCTTTTCCCGGGTATACGATCTCCAATAATCCAGAACATTCTTGATCGTTTACTAAGTCGAAAACACCCTCCCCTGCACTGTAGGTAATGTGCTGAAATCGTAGTTTCTGGTCACGAACACATGACCTAGTTAGTTGACAGAAGTGTTCACTTCGGATTCAAACTAACTAGGATGTCTGTCTTACACGAGGTCCAGATCCAGTAGATGCCTGAAAATGGCTACGCATTTGCTGTGAAACCCAGATTTTAGTATAATTTTACCTGTAGCCTCCCAGTAAGATAGTGTAAAACAATTAGCTCATCAAGACCGGCATTATATAACCATTCATCAACGGATGTATTTTTTGTATCGAATCGAAAAGCAAACTTATAGCAGTTGGCTTAGAATTGCATGTTTGGTTCACGGAATAGAACAGGCAGAGAATAGAATAATTATTCCTAAGAATAGAAAAGACGAGGAATATAAAAAAATGCGTATTACTTTGTTTGGTTCACGGAATAGAATAGAATGAGAATTTATATTCTGATATTTGGTTTGAAAATTTAAACTTGGAGTAAGAAAGGAATAAGTAATAAAAGACCAAAATGCCCTTATTATTTATTATTATTATTATTATTATTATTAACTTTTATTATTATTATTATTAACTTTATTATTATTAACTTTATTATTATTATTATTATTATTCAAAAGCATGCAACTTCAAACTTGAAAATATAGACAAAATCCAAAATTTTCGTTCAAAATTTTCATCCAGAGAAAATTTCCAATCCTTGTTGCCTTTTTCCATTTTCACCATCAATCATCACTAAACCAGCATGGCCAAAATTGTGGAGATAAGCAAGAAACAGATTAAAGAGTACAGATTTAGCTTCTAATCTTCCAAAAACACTTTATCAACCATGGAAACGAAGTACTGAAAGAAAACAAGATTAATGATCCAAAAAGTCGTCATTTTTTACATTTTCCCTGTGTTTCCAAATCTACAAGAAAAGGACTCCAAGAACTCAGCCCCCGAAACTCTCCGAACTCAGATTCCCATATCTCCACCATTCTCAATCATTTTCTCACCCTCACATGGAACCTCACACTTGAATACTCCATTACCTTTTTCACTCATTAAACGGACCAGACCAACCTCCCGTAAAGCCACCGAATTCGGTACAAAAACATAACTAACCAAATAGAAAAAATCACAAACATGAACCAAACATACTATCGGAACCGTCGTCGGTTGGACGCGAGACTCAGAGAAGACGATGACGGAGGCAGAGGCGTTTATGGTGTCGACGGCGCTGTTTACGCCACTACTCATCTTCGATCCGGAGGTCCAGTAACTAACATCGGAACCTTCGGTTTCTCGATCCGAATCCAAGCTGATGCGAGAGAATTCAAGAACTAAAGAGTGAATGCAAGTGGGACACAGAAATGGGAAACCCATTGGAAATACCCACATGAAACCCAGATGAAATACCCATATGAGAAATGGGTATCTCAAAATACCCAGATGAAATACACCCATGAAACCCACTCAATCGAAACCCCACCCAATCAAAACAATACAAATAACTTACCTCTAGAATCTGGTTGTAGAATGCTGGGAGAAGACGAAGAACTTTTGGAGAAAGGCTCGAAGATCTTTCAGATGTTGAAGAAGAAAAACAAATTTCGGGAGGAGGCTTGTGTGTAAGAAGGATAGGTTTGTAAAATGCTAACCAGCTTTAGACGAGAAGAAGATCACAGGTTTGTCGATTAAATAAAAACAGCTATTAGTAGGTTTTACCTATTCCGTAAAATCGAAGAATAGATATTGACGTAGAATGCGTAAAACGTGTTTGTTTTAAACCAAACGTAGGTTTAATAATTAACGAAGAATACGTTAGGAATAGAATTCTTATTCCTTTATACCAAACAAGCCGTAAATTGACAATCTCGAGGAAGAGTTGTTGAAATAAGATGCAACTGCCATTTTTGGGGAGCGTGCGATACTGGTTGGTGTTGTGCGTGGAATTGTGGACTGCTTGTTTATGAGGTATACTGAGAGCAGAATGAAGATGGAAACTTGATACCCTTTGAAGGTACAAAACGACTGAAGTTGCAAGTTGGATAACATTTCAAGTTCAGAGGAAATGGAACCAGTTAAAAGGTTGTTCTCCATAGCTAGAAAACTTCCAATGAAACAACAAAGTTATTGTCGCTAAATATAATTCCGATTAATTCCAGTTTAGAAGCATTGCCAAATGAAATTGGTAATGCCAACTTCACGGAATTGTGAAGCGTTACAACCGTTTTTGAACACTTCATCAGTACGTCATCTAACTGAGAACATTTCTGACACAAATATGTCCATCTAGTTCTTTAATACATCTTCTAGATGAATTCCTTTTTATATGTTAAAAGGATAAGATGCATCCAACTAAAGGAATAAATATGCGGATGTGAAAGATGAGGGGTGACGTCTACCTCCCACAATTGACTTGACTTCAACTAC
>JAOTAZ010000009.1:20685658-20696734 GCA_025629785.1 Erythroxylum oxycarpum | reverse complement strand
TTATGAAGCACTTAGAAATTATTCCCAAAGTTCACAACAACAACATATGACACATTCTCAAGCATTTAGAGAAACAATAAATACACATTTATAGGGTAGTTGGAAAACCATTTAATTCCATTTATTTCAAAAACATTTAAAGCTCATTAACTCACTATAAAAATGAAACTCACCTTAGTTCCTTTGCTTGAAAAGTTGTTCAAGGGTGTCCCTCTCCTTGCTTCTCTTGGCTCCCTTGCTCTTCTTCAACCAAAACACAAAAATCCTCAAATTAATAGTATTTCAAAATTGAAAAACCTAAAGAACCCAAAGCATGAAATTGATCCTAGACTATCTAAACCCATCCATTTCCTAAGCTCTTTGAACCAAAACCACTTCAAAAATCCAAAACAATTAAAACCACTTACCTTGAACCTTCTCTCAACCAAAGGTTTTCTTAGCTCTAATGGAACCTTGCACTTTCCTCTAGCTTTTCCTTCTGTAATTTACTTCAAAAACCCCCTTGAATGCTTAGAAAAATCAAACCTAGCTTAGCCCCTTTTTTCTTCTGTTCTTCTCCTCTCATACGACACTCTCTCTCCCTCTTTCTCTCTATTTTTGTTTTCTCCTCTTCTAAATGAGAGCCAAATCATTTATTCTATCTTTTAAACCATTAATGAATGCATAATGTCCCTTTTGCCCCTCCTTCAAAGCCTTAAGACTTCCCCACTTAAGTGGTCTTCCTAAACTACCCCTCATGCACTTGACACATTAACACTTTAATTCCTAACTTATGTCACCTAATCTCATCCACCTTGACATGTCAATTAATTCTAACACAAATTAATCTTGCTAGACCCCGAAATATTTAACCATGCTTAATCAAATAGAAAAACTTTAGGGGCCAACACCAACAGCTTCCACATGTGAACGCATCTTATTGCCTGAATAAATGCATTGTTCACTACCTACTGGCTTCCTGTGGTTTAGAAAACCCTATAAGGTATTGGAAATATAGATTGTAAAACCAGAATCAATCCACCAAATGTTATGACAAACATCAACCATATTAGATTTATAACAAACAAGTGAGATTAAAATACCTTTCCTTATAAGCCAAGCCTTAAATATAGCACAATCCTTCTTTATGTGCCCTTTCTTTTTGCAGAAGTGACACTTAGGCATGGAAACCTTTTTGGTCTTAGTATAAACTAGTATTTTACCCTTTCTTTTTTGTCTAGCTTGTCCTTTATTCCTTCCTTATGTGGTCATATGTGTAGTTTCACCTAATTCCATTACCAACCTTCCTTCCTCTTGAGCACACATAGTCAGCAGTTCATTGATAGACCATTTATCCTTAAGTGTGTTATAAGAGATTTTAAATGGAACACCAAAGCCAATCCCACCGGAGAACCCATGTATTCAATTAGGAAAAACCTACCTGGTTTGCTACTCCAATCACTTCCCACTACCAAAAGGCATATTGAAGTGGAAGTGAATTAAGTATGTAATGCATAAGGAAAGACTTGGACAACTCAACCTCAAGAGACCTTAGATGAGCCGCGATGTCTCTCATTTGCATGATGTGCTCACGCACACCTCTAACATTTGTGAACTTCATTGATGATAGCTTGGTCATTAAGGTGATAGCTAGGGCCTTATCTGAAGACTCAAACTGTTTATTAATAGCTGATAGGGTTGAATTATCTTATATTTTCTTATGTATTTCTATGTGATTTTAATCCTATTTTTTTAGATAAAATGTATAACTGATGTTTAATTTGTGTTTACTGTTAGGTTGGATATGTCGGTATATATTTAAGGCAAAGAAGAAAAAATTCTAAATGCAAAGAAATGAGTTGGAAGGCAGCCGAGAGAGCAGCATTTTAATTGGGAAAATTGGAAAAATCAACAAGCGCAATGCACAGGGGAATAACTAAGGTGAGACGCAACAGACAAGAGGGTTTGGAGAAATTAATTGTCAACGTGGCAGTCATATACGTAAGGAATAGGAGCTGCGATAATTGCAAATTAAGGCAGGGGAGACCAGCATTTATCACCGCACAGTAGATAGTTTTGGGGGATTAAAAAAAGCACGGAAGTTGACGTAGCTGAATTCAAGAGAAGCTACAGTGTGGGGGACATTAAACACATGAGCAATAATCAAGCAAAAGGAGTGGTACGTTGCAACAACGTGGAAAGCGTACAATAAAATAGGAAATCAATTGACGCATAAGAAAAGAGAGCAACGTGGCGAATTGTCAAGGCAACACGTAAAGAGAGATGAGCTGCAATAAGGGATTTTTAATAGGAACAAAATGAAATCAACAAAGGCAGATGCTGGAGGACGTAGCACGCGGCGCACTGGACAAAGGGCTGGAGAATTAAAAATCAAGAAACAAATCACGCAACTAGGGAAACAAAAAAGAGCAAACAACAGTGCGGCACTAAGGAGAAGTAGAGGAACTGTGCCGGCGCCAGGGAGCAGGAGCGTGAGCTGAAGGCTGGCGGCTTGAGGCTTGCGTCTACTACTTGCGCTGGACGCTGCTGTGGGTTGCGGCTGGAGAAGAAGCAGTGAATCGAAGCTACAGTGAGGGAAGGATTTAAGAGATGAGTGACATTTATTTGTCACGTCCATCAGCTATAGTGGAGAAGAGAGCTGCAGCAGTGAAAAGCAGAGAGGGATTTTCAGTTAAGGACTTGGATGGGGCTGAAGCATTTTCTTGAAAAAATACCTATGACGGGCTAAACATTTTGACATCGGTTCGGAGGTAAAATCGAAGCCGATGACCCGGGTTAAGTATTATTTTTATTATTTTTTTGTTTCTTTCTCTCATTAGAAATTGATTGTGTTATCCTCTTTTAATTAATTCGATTATTTGTGTATGAACCTATTGGGTATTGTGATTGATGATTTTAATGCGTTTATTGGATTGTTAATTTCAAACCCATCGCTAGAATTTTGATATTATCCGTAATTGTTATGTTGAAATTCATTTGTAGCGACTAATGATTCGTAATTATTAGGGATAACATAACCTATGTTAAATGACGCATCGTATGTAGTTGTTGCCTTGATTAATCGGTTTTTCTAATTCGTAATGCTTCCGCCTAATTAAATCTGGAGATCGTATCATAGGTTGTTAGGTGGTTAGGTTTAATTAACGATCGTATCTTTTTTAAACACAACCTAAGGGAAAACTCGGGTTAATTTTTAACCCACGATTAATAGTTTCTAAGAGAGGTTAAAGAACAACAAATTAATAAAATTTACTTGCTTAGGATTTAGGCCGAGATTGACCCGAAGAACCGAGTCCCTACCGAATTCCCCACGTTTATTAATTTTGCATGTTTTCTTTAATTTGTTTTTATTAGTTATTTTTATTGTATTTTGATTATTTCAAAAATCCAAAACCCCCATTTGTGTAAACACCGATTAATTTCATTTCTTAAACTTTACACGCACTCTCTGAGGGATCGACCTAGACTCACCGCTTTACAGTAGTAGTCTAGTAATTTTAATTTTGACTAGCGAAACGACGCGCGGTCACATTTGGTATTTTGGTTACCACATACATCTCTCATGATGAAGCCTGGGACATAAATGCATTTATTACCTGGTGTGTTGTTAAAGAGGAGAATCTGAAGAACATAGCTCATACAACCTTAGCTGCAACCAAAGGGAAGACAAAGGTAAAGCCCCATAAATTCAAAGATAACAAATCTAAATTTCCTTTACATGTAAATGCCGATCAATCTAGTGATGTTATATTTCCTGGGGATGTAAAGAGTATGAGATGTTTCTTCTGTAAGAAGGGAGATAAGAAGTTAGATTGCCAGAAGTTTAAAACCTGGAAAGAAAAGCAAAAGCTATCAAGTAACTCCTTGGCTTTTATGATCTATGAGTTTAATCTTGTTATAGCCACATCAAGTTCTTAATAGCTAGATAGTGGAGCCTCTGATCATATTGCTTCCACAATGCAACGATTTATACATAAGAGAAAGCCAAATAGGGGAGAAAAAATTGATGGTAGGAAATAATGAAGAAGGTAATGTAATCTCTATAGGGGATGTTTGTTTAAATCTTGATACAACGTTCACTCTTATATTAAATGACATGTATTATATATCGTCTTTTGTACGAAATTTAATCTCTATATCTGCTTTGGATAAAGAAGGTTATAGTTTTGTCATTGAAAATTCTGTTGTAATATTTTAATGCAAAGCATATTGGTACTACCTTCTTGTCATATGGTTTGTATATAATGTATCTTGACCCTAATAAGATTAATGCTTCTTCATATATTACTGAGCAGGTCACTAAAAAGAAAACCTTGATGCAGGATAAGTCATACATATTGTGGCATAAAAGATTGGGTCATATTTCCAAAGATAGAGTTGAGAGATTGATTAAGGATAACATTCTCCCAAGTTTAGAATTTGATGATCTGGAAATATGTGTGGGCTATTACAAGGGCAAGTTGACCAAAATAAAGAAAAAGGAGTCAACTTGTGCTTCTAGCTTATTAGACCTCATACATACAGACATATGTGGACCTTATAGAGTTACATTGTGTAATTCAAGATATTTTTTGACATTTATTGATGACTATTTCCATTATGGATATGTGTTATTTAAAGAAAAGTCAGAAGTTCTTGAGAAATTTAAGATCTTCAAGGCTAAAGTTGAGAACTAATTGGGAAGGTCCATTAAGATTGTCATATTTGATCATGGAGGTGAATATTATGACAAACATGGGGTTTCAGGATAAGAAAAGGGTCTATTTGTCAAATATGTATAATCATATGGAATAGTGACTCAGTTCACTATGTTAGGTAGTCTTGAGTTAAATGATGTGGTCGAAAGGCTTAATCGCATCTTAAAAGACATTGATGAGTTCAATGTAGAGTATGACTAACTTAGCTGATTACCGTTGGGGTAGAGCCATAAAGTCTGCCTTGTATATATTTAGTAGAGTCCTAAACAAATTAGTTTTAAAGACGTCTTCTGAAATCTGGAAGGGGTGGAAGCCTAGCCACACCCACATTCATGTATAAGGCTACCCTACTAAGGTATGTTTGCATAATCCTTACAAAGATAAGTTGCATTCTCATTCCAATCGTTATTATTTTGTTGGATATCCTAACCACTCTAAGGGATACATATTTTGTTGGAGAGATTGAGGGTCTAGAATAGTATAATCACAAACAATTAAGTTTTTGGAGCATAATGTCTGATGAGGGTGGTCCTTCTCACCCTTCAGATGATAGTAGGGTGGATACAACAATTATTTCATATTCATCACTTGTACTATCAGAATTGACGGAGAGCGCATTTAACCAGTTCGATTATAAAGATTCACTAAAATAAGAAGACTTGTTATCTCATCTGATTACATAGTATATTTAGGTTAATAAGACTATGATATTGGACATGTAGTAGATCCAGTTACTTTTACAAAAGCTGTTTCTAGACCTCATGTAGATTTGTGGTGGGATGTAATGAAGGATTTGATGCAATCTATGAAGCGGAATAAATGGATTTTTAAGACCAAAAAGGACTCTTAATGTAAAGTTGAGTGGTTTAAAGCTTGATTGGTTTCCATAGGGTTTACTCAATGAGAAGGGATTGACATTAATGTTACCTTTCTTTTCTATCCTCTAAGGATGCATTTAGAGTAATTCTGGCAATAGTAGCTCATTATGATATGGAGCTACATCATATGGGTGTTAAACTCGCTTTCTAAATGGATACTTTTGTGAAGAAGTCTATATGGAACAATCTGAAGGATTTCAGGATCAAGACAAAGCTAACATGGTTTGTAACCTGAGAAAATTGCTACATGATTTGAAACAAACCTCCAAACAGTGGTACTTAAGTTTGATGAGGTCGTTACCTTATGTTGCTTTGTGGAGAATAAAGTTGATAGATGTTTGTATTGCAAGGTAAGGGGAGCAAGGTTATCTTTTTACTTTTATATATGGATGATATATTGCTCACATCAAATAACTTGACCATGCTGCATGAGATTAAGTAGTTTTTGGTCAAACATTTTGACATGAAAGACCTTGGTGAGACATCTTTTGTCATAGGTATGCATATTCATCAAGACAGGTCTCAATACTCATTAGATCTCTCGTAGAGAGCATACATTGAGCGAGTGATACAAAGGTTTAATATGATTGATTATAAGCCTATTGTAGCATTAATCTCTTATAGTGAGAGATTATCTTTGACAAAATATCCAAAAAATGACACAAAGAGAGAGGCATGAGGAATGTCTCATATTCTAGTGTCATTGGTATCCTGATGTATGTTCAGGTGTGTATTAGACCAAACATTGTATTTATTGTTAAACTACTGGGTAGGTATGTAGCTAACCCAAAAATAGACCACTCGAATATAGTTAAACAAGTGGTGAGATATCTAAAGAGAGCTAATGATTATATGTTGACATTTATAAAAATCAACAATCTAGACCTTATAGCCTATACAAATTTAGATTTTTCTATATATTCAGGTGATAAAAAGTCCGCATTATGGTACATTTCTATGTTAACAAATGGTGTAGTATTATGAAAAAGTGTCAAACAAACATTAGGGACTTCCTCAACTATGCATGTGCTATAGGGCTACTTCATAAGTTATTTAGTTTAAGAACTTAATTTTTGAGTTGTTTGCGGTTAATTCAGTGGTTAGACTCATTTAGCTACGTTGTGATAAATTTTTTTTGTATTTCTCAATAATTTGGTTATGTTGTGATAATTTTAAGAATTGAGGATATGCGTACTGATCCTTTAACTAAAAGGCTTCACCCAATTATTTTTTAAAGACATGTGTATGGTATGGGTGTACCGAAGTCCTTAAACACTGTTAGTTAGGGACATTGTGCTTGCTTTTAATACATTTATACATTTTTCATATGTTATGATAATATATTTTATCAATATAGATGATCATCATTTTGTTCTCAGTCATACAATTTGTTATATGTTGTCATAATATAGGTGAAAGTCTTAAGTCGATCTTAAACCTTTCAAGGTCAATAGGCATATATATACAAATTAACCTTGAGCCTATGTCTTTAGGACACATACAAATATATATATATATAAATCCATGGATTTGATATGACATGTGGGTATAAGCATTTAATCCCATAAGGGTTTTCTCTAATGCGATTTAGCATTCAATGAGAAAAAACAAATTTCTCTGGTGTGATTTAACATAAAGTTAAGAGAAATTAAGATTTGCAAATAGAAGATGATACATTTCAGATCATACGGGTATCATTGTAGTTTGTCACACTCCATTTTCTCATTCATGTTAGAAATAAGTGATTTTTATTATATCTGTGTCACATATGAGACATGCATTTGATATTTTGAGTATCGAAAGTCTTATGGAACCAAATGATAGACTTTCATTACCTTTGAATCAAATATTTTTTGAAATTGGTTAACCCATACACTGATTTTGCTAACCAATTTTACTGGATTAATTATTGTTATAACTATTGTAATTAATTTTTGTTCAAGGGAGAGAATCTTAGTGATTTTCTTAATTTGGACAATTATTAATTACGATTTTTAATAATCTTACAGTTAAGATAATTGAATTTGACCTGGGTTAAAGATAATAAAAATGCCCGATAAAGGACACCGTTCAGTGGGCTGAAGTCCTGTGAACAAAATGGGTCCTAAACAATATAGGCCAATCATGTATTGGGGCTATGATCAAGAGGCTCAATAAGGTTACTATATATAGTTGCTATGGTCTCTTGTTGCCTATTTAAGTAAATTCATGGGCGTTCAGCTTCTCTGACCCGTTAAGAGGTCCACACGTTAAGAAAGACACAAAAAGATATTAATGATATACATGTAAACAACTTTCGTAAAGATTGGTGAGAAAGTTCGAAAGGTTTGTCATTTTACAGCTCATTCGTCAGAAATGAATAACAAATTAGGAATTTTTCGCATTTTCTTCATTAATACAAGTTCATGGTCGATCTTGGGTTCGTAACGAAAGTTTATGTTACATATTACAAATGTTTTTTTCCTATGAAACGAGTACACCTTCCCTACCTCATACCGATTCTATCATACTTGTTGATATTTCAAAACCTCTTGCTTCTGAAACTCCATGTATTCAGCTATAATCTATGGAACGTGTTGCCCCTATTGTTACCTCACCACTAGCAAATCCCTTGTGTCGTTCTCAATGACCTCATGTTCCACCTGTAGCTTTGCGCGTGTACATTTACAGTAAAGTAACATCACCCAAATCACCGTCATCCTCTCCATCTTTTCCACATAAACGTACATGGTATCCTCTTTGCAATTTTATCTCTTATGAATGTTACTCACCACAACATCGCTATGTCATTGCAATTATCATTAATGATGTCTTGTTGAGCCTATATATTATGATTGACCTTCCTCTTAACCTTATTAGCAAGAGATGTGAAAAGTATGTAAACGTATATGAAGAAAAATGTATTTCATCATATTCTCGGTGTGTTCAAGTAGGATCCTAATCCAAAAAATAAACTTCATATATTACAGCAGAAATCTCATAAACATAGCTCGTCACTAAAAGTTAACTTTCTTTATACACAGTCCCCGGGGGTCTACTTCCAGAGAACATAGGCCGTTGAGATCTTCTGGGCCAAAGTTGCACTCTGGTTGGCTTACCAAATTTACCTCCGCGTGTTAAAACGTCAACATTAAATGAGCATACTTCTAAACTTTACTTATGAACAAATACCTTAAACGGGATCAAACATCACTAAGGAAAGTTCAGTTATCACCTCTGAAATCGCAGCCTACCCTTCTCCACTTTCTAAATGAAATATGACATAAGGGAGTTTCAATAATCTTCTTTCGGTCCTGACTTCGCATCTGTATTCTGACTTTCAAAATCTGAAACAGTTGGTTTCAGGGAACTTGATGCACCATCTTGTGTGACAGGTATTTCAGTTTTTTCTTCAGAACTTAAACTTTTCAGAATCATATCCCCCATCCGGCGATTCACTTCAACTTTATCAAGCTCCGATTCAGGAAAACATAAAAGGATCACCTCCTTCAGAATCAAAGTTCGGTATTTGCATGCTTAGATCAGAAAGGAATAGACCACGCATCTCATTAGGCGATTCATATCCGTAAATAAAAGGGATTGCCATGGGAGAAAGTGCACCTCCATAGGGGAAATTCTGATTATCAGGATTTGAAGTCATTACACATTCACCTTTTCCGTATGAATCAAAAGGTGATGGCAACAGAGGAAATTGACCCTCTCCACAAGGTGAAGGGACATTTTTCAAATAAGACATTGAAATGAAATCATATTTCGAGCAAGATGATAGATTTTGTAACTGAGGTACTACAGTTGGATGAGTGCTCTCTCCAACCAACTCTATGTGATTTTCAAGATTGAAAGCTACCGTGGCTGGAGGTATAGCCTCGCATATTTGATTTTCAAGATTGGAAGGTGCTACCAAAGTTTGATTTTCAAGATTGGAAGGTTCTATCGAAATTTGGTTTTCAAAATTCGCTGGCATACTTGGAGGAGGTGCAGTCACAGATGTATTCACTTGAATTTGACATTCATCCTCAACACAAGAAGTCTGATTCTCCCCAGTATTCCGTGAGTTTCTTTTTAATTTGCAAATAACAAAACGTCCCTGTACGAGAAGCAACAAAGACAATGAGTACGCTGTGCCACTCTGAAACAAAAACAACATTCTGATAAGTTAAATTGCAAAAACATAGACACAGAGAGCACGAACAGTTATCAATAAAGTACCATCTGGACAAATGAAAGTCCATTCGAGCAACTTACAAAACCCAACATGTCACATCTTCTGACAAGGATAGATAATTGCTGAATCAAAATCAAAGTTCCAAGTTTACTATAACCAATAATTCTTATCGGCCCCAAAATGTTAATGAATATGAAAATTTACCTGCAAATTGGATGATGAATCACAAAAATCATATTCGTGAATGACCCAATCGGTCCTCGTCCCTTTTTTTGCGTGACCATGGTGGAAAACCAGAGTCTTCTTCGAACCAATCTCCTTCTTGTTAGAATTAATATGACGAGGCTTGCCAGTGGGTTTCCAGTATCCTTTCTCCGTTTTTCTGTTACGCGACCCTTGGGGTACTTGAAATCACGGGGACAAAAGAAATACCATATCCCGTCATCGGATGTTATATAGGATTGGGCTATAAGAACAAAGTTACCCAATTAATCAAACAACCCAGAGGAAACGATTATAAACATGGGGATCATCATCATATCAGGTAAGTCGCAAGGCTCGAACTTGCAAAGATTAACGACGTTGATGACTTGCACTTCGTCGTCAAGTCCCTCATTCTTAAGTTTTAGAAAATGACTCAGAAGTTCTTCATCAGTAGGATGAAATCGGAATCCAACCATCGGTTTCTTGCGTACAGTTGTCATACCTAACCAGAACAGAGATTACAAAAAAACGTTGAAGAAACAGAACAGCGAAAGGAGTGACAAAGAGACTGAAAGAAACTAACCAATTGAGAGATTGTGTTCATTCCTCTTCCTACAATGGAGGGCAGAATTTAAGAAGTTGAGAGGCTGTTTAGACAGAGACGCACATGGTCGGGAGTTAAGCGCAAGCGAAGTAGTATACGGAAGCTAAATCGTTGGAACAACTTCGTTGTGAAGTACTTTCGAAAAAAAAAAACTTCGTTGTGAAGTTTTCACCAAATGGCCTATTGAACCCGAGTGGACCCACACCGACCCTACTATGACTCTCCCTTCATGACTCTCACGTGACTACAAAAATTTGATAGAAAATAATTTATAATTCTAATTAGTAGGGAGAAGACCGATATTATATATATCTTAAATTTATTATATTATTAAGTAAGAAATACGAACTAGTTAGGACTCATTAATTAGAATAATAATATTATTATTAATTAATATTAAAGAGAACAAAAAAAGAAAAATAAGCAAAATAAAAAGAAATTGAAGTTCTTACAAAAATTAAACACTTTATCTAATGTTGATAAAGAGAACATAAATAAAAATCTTTAACAAAATCAAAATTTAAAACT
>JAOTAZ010000009.1:20637128-20647850 GCA_025629785.1 Erythroxylum oxycarpum | reverse complement strand
AAAAGGGAAAGAGCCTGTAAATGAATCATCGGATGAAGAAGAAGAATCTGAAATCATGGCCATTGGATTAGAAATTGAAAATGGACCATGGATTGGGAAGCCTCGTAACCAAGAAGGAAATTGGGATTCCTTAGGACCAGACGGAAGATACTATGTTCGTTATGATCCACCAGAAACAGCAAATGTAATAGTAATGGGTTGGGAAGATGAAGGCCCATATGAGGACCCAGAATTAGATGAAATGCCATATTTCCTGAAGGAATATGGAATTACAGAAGAACAATGGGTAGGAAAAGAAGATCCAATAGTCTGTATGGCTATGGAAAACTCAGAAGAGGAGGAGGATGAACTCCCATATAATTGGGAATTAATCTTAGAAGAAAACACGGATATTGAGTATCCAACAGAAAAGGAAATCGCATACAGTGCAATAGATGAGGTGGAATACCCCAGGTTAACAGAACTAGTAAAGGATGTAGGATTAATGGCATCCACACCTGCAGTAACATCGCCATATACACCTCCTCAAGAATATACTATGGGACCACCTTAATTCCCTCCAGCACAAGAAGCAAAGACAATAGAAGTACCTATGATCCAAGAAAAAGTTAGAAGAATTCAAGGAAAAGATCATACAAATCAAGGAATGTGGACATTACCCCCAGCATATACACAGCAAGGAGTAATGTTAGTACTTCCAGATGATATAGGACGGTATGAAGATGTCATCACAAGATGGGAGTCAATAAATACCAATATCATCAACAGAATGACATGGACAGATAACCAGGCAAAGGATATGTTCGTAGAAAATCTCTTAGGAGAAACAGAAAAGCGTACATTCCAACAATGGAGAATGGCATACCCACAGGAGTATGAAACTCTTATTGGAATGGCAGATGATATACAAAATGTATTATCCCAAATCAGAAGGATAATAACATTAGAAGATCCAGCTGCAGGAACAACAGCTGAACAGGAAAGAGCCTATAATGACCTTGAAAGGTTAACATGTTCAAACATAAAGGATATTTTTGCCTTTATGAATAAATATAAATATTTGGCTGCAAAAACAGGGAGAATGTTTAGCTCTCTAGAGCTCTCTGATAAGCTCTTTAGAAAATTACCACTATTATATGGTAAAGAAATTGAGGCAGCATTTCAGCAAAAGCACACTGGAAATGTAGTTGGTGCATTTCCAAGGATTATGTTCATATACCTATATCTGGCAGAAATGTGTAAAAAAGGCCGCAATACAAAGAAGCCTAAAAGACTTGAGTTTCTGTAAGGAAATCTCAATACCTGGAGATTACCCCAGAACAAAGAAGTATGGAGTAAGAAAGGCTAGAAATTATAAAGGAAAGCCTCATGAAACTCACATCAGAATATTCAAAACAAGAAAACCCCCTGTTAATAAATGTAAATGTTATATTTGTGGAAAGGTGGGACATTTCGCACGAAACTGCGAAAGAAAAGAAGGAAATATAGCTCGAGTTGCTATTATTGATGGCATTGAGCTACCAGAAGATTTAGATGTGGTATCAGTCGATATGAATGAGCCTGATAGTGAAAGCATCTACAGTATATCTGATAATGAAGATAACCAAGTCAGAGAATTAACTGAAGAAGTTTCTGATATGATCTTAGCAGCCATAGAGGAATATGGTTGGCGAGAAAAGATTATCTTAACAGAACAACAAGAAAATTGTAACCATAACTGGGAACACAATCAGCATATTGACAATGCAATATACGTTAACTGTGTTTATTGCAAAAATAGAACAAATGAACGAATGCGAATACACTGTCGTATTTGTAAAATCACGTCATGTGCATTCTGTTCAGATTTTTATTTACACATAAAAATCACAGCAAAACCACACTTACAACCAAGTGTACAGCCACATGATAACCTATTGGAAGAAATGGCAACATATATCCAATGGTTACTTACAGAAAATAGACGACTTGATAAATGTCTACAGACATTTTTGCAAAAAGAATTTGAAGAACTGAAACCTATGCCAATAGATAAAGGGAAATCTATTGATATAGGACAACCTTCATATTCACAGAAAACTGTAGGTATCTCTATTCGTGAACCTACGAAACCATAAATAACATATGTAGCATCAGAGTGTCAGCGAACCGTGGTGGACTATTGTAAATTCCAAACTCTTGGAATAAATACAAAGAGCCCATATAAGGCTACACCAGGATCTGCGGGCTATGAATTACATAGTACAGAAGATATTATTCTAGAGCCCCAAGAAAGAAAATTGGTTGAAACTGGGCTTAGAATAAAACTACCATTAGATGTGTATGGTAGAATAGCATCAAAATCTGGCCTTGCCTTAAAAGGAATTGATGTCAAGGCAGGAGTTATAGATTCTGATTATCGAGGGGAAATAAAAGTCTTACTTAAAAATGATAATCAGGCACAGTATATTATCAGAAATGGAGATAGAATTGCTCAATTAATAATTGAGAAAATTCAGAATCTTGAATTTATCAGAGAAAATCTCACAGAAACTGTAAGATCTGAACAAGGGTTTGGATCAACAGACAATAAAACTTTAGTAGCAATGGATGAAGATACGATTAGCACTGCTCTTCCAAGGGAACTAATTTATACATTCATGGTTACTATTAAAATTCAAGGTCTTCTAGAATTTCAAGTAAGGGGAATTTTAGATACAGGTGCTTCAAGATGCTGTATTGACCCCACTGGATTACCTCCAATGGCATTCGAAGATTCAAAATGGCCAACAGAAATTAGAGGAATTCAACAAACAGTAAGATCCTCACAGAAATTAAGAGATGGGTATTGGATTCTGGGAGGAAATCAATTCAGAATTCCATTTACCTACTGCTTTAAAATGAATTTTGATAACATCCGACTTTTAATAGGATGCAATTTCATTAGGGCACAGCAAGGAGGTATTAGAATAGAAGGTTCTCAAGTAACCTTTTATAAAAATACAACAGCAATTTCGGTAGAAAAGGATGTAGCACATTATGCTATACCAGAATTGGAATTAGAAGAAGAAGAGTATATACAGATAGCTTTATCTAGTATACCACAGAATAACCCAATGGTACTCCAAGGAATTGACCAAATACTCAAACGACTTGAGAAATTGGAATATATTGGAGAAAATCCACAGAAGTATTGGGCTAAGAATCAAGTATTGTGTAAGCGCGTGATCATGAAGGATGACGAACGCAATGACATCATCATCCACCAGAAAAGAGGCAAAAGTCCGACAACATTATTATTCTCCACCAGATACACATTATCAAAGAATCTTATCTCTTTGATAAAAGGCACACAACCAAAGGTGTTGGTCACCTAAAGACGCACTCAGAAGTTAGGTGGATTATTAGGTGGTTGATTATTAGGTGTAAAGTAGGTATGCGTGTAATCTTGTCAAAATAGGGAATCTTAAAAGCTATGACAATGGGGCCCAATGTGCACCCGGTAGCAATTAATCTCTTCCCTATATAAGGCAACTAGAGTTGTTCTCCTGATAACATAACAATCTCAGGAAACACTCCTCATTATAAGAAAAACTTCCGATATCAATAAAATTATCAGTGTGTTGAGCTATATTTGTCTATATTCCCAAATCTTTCATAAGGTTTGTTAGACATCCAATTAACGATCCAAAACCCACAAAGGGAGCGTGAGTGAGTGAAAATATGTGTGGGTGCTCACGTACATGGTATCAGAGCTAAGTTTTAGCTCTATGTGTTAAAGGCGTTTACGAGTTGCAAGTTACTAGAAGGAGAAAGTGTGAATAACACAGAAGAGTATGGGAGTTATCAACCTTCCAAAAGGCGAAGTTCTTAATGCTTATATAACAAAAGGGGGAATTACTTCAAGGAATGAGGAGATCCAAGTAAATGCCATGAGTAATATAAGGTATGAGTTCTAAGCCTGAGGTTTACCAGGAAGCTATTGATAAATATTTCTCAGAACGACCAAATCTAGATTATCTAAATTTGGAAATAGGTAACAAGACTGAAATCTCTGTAAAGGGAAGAAAGTTTTATTGTTACGAACCAGGTTATTCGCATGAGTATCATACTAGTAATAAGCAACTCAACTATATATGTGATCTGTGTGTTACAAATTCTCAAAATTGTTTAACTACCTTTGATCGTTTAAATTTACTTTCTAAAGTTTGTTTAAAACATTTTTATAAGTTAAAGTGTTCAGGTGAGGAAGTTCATAAGCGAATCACAATACTTGAAAGATTGCTAAAAGGCAAAGATCACGCTACCTCAAGCAATGATACAGAAGTAATAGAAAGGAAAATTCGTGATCTACCAACACGAACAGAAGTTGTGGCATTAATACAATCAGTATTCGATAAGCCAAAAGAAATAGAATCCGAAGCAGTCAAGTTAACATTAAAACTTGAACAGAAATTAAATCGAGTAGAAGAACTAGTCTTAAAACTCGAAAAGCATTTACTTTAATGTCCTGGCTCAATACAAGTAAAGATCCTTACTATATTGAGGCATTAGAGGCAACAGAAGGATTAGGTAAACCAGCAAAAGGGTTTATCCCAACAGAAGAAGTCGGTAATATTGCAAAAATCGGCACAGAATTAATTAGGCAAAATAACACAATAATTGAATTATTGGTTAAAATTGCTGCAAAATAAGACGTAATCGAAACACGATTACAAAGAATAGAAAATAGCATTACACCTTCATCAGAAGGATTGCAAAAGGCTATAGAAAGTGTACAGAAGGGGATTGAAAAACTTAAGGTAGGAGAAACTATACCCCCAGCTGTAACCAGAAAAGTATATCATTTCATAGACCCACAAAAGATATACGACGAAGTCAGAAGAAAACAATGACTTCCAGAACAGTCACACAAACTCTCCCAAGAGAGAATGAAGAGGATACAGAAACAGTCCCGGTAAGAGAGGATGATAATAGAAACAGAACACCAGTTATTGATGATCAAATCCGTGACTACAGAAGAATACAAAGAACATTATTTAACCTGAGACAAAGGTTAGGTAATCAAAACCAGTATCATACGACACTGGAAACATAAATAAACCCTGAAAGACAATTAGCAATATCTCACAGGGAACGAGCAAATTTAGTTCCAGCGGAGGAATTATACAGAACAAATTGGTCAGAAACTAGACACCGGGTATTCCAGCACTACTCGGAAGAAAGAATACTAGTAACAGAATCAACAGATGAGTGTCGATCAGCACTTATCACAAGACAATCATATCAAAGGCTCAGAAGAGAAAGAGCTCAGCATATACACCTTGGTATGATAATGGTAAGGATACATGCCTTACATAGAAAAGAATCAGGAGTGAAAGTCCTATTATTATTAAAAGATACAATGTGGAGGGATTCCCGAGGAATAATAGGAGCAATGGAAACCGATTTAGCGGACGGAACAGAATTAATTTATTTTGTTCCAAACCAAATGCTTTCCATTAGTGATTTTTATAATCACATCAGAATTGTAATCAAAACCAAGGGTTATGACTGGATTGGTGGGGAATCAAATCTATTAATCAGTAGATCCATAGTATCCAGGTTAATAAATACCGGATATGCAGCATTTAGATACACCACGAGAAGTATCACAGAATGTCTAGCTAGCAAAGGAGTTAAGGCTATTGAAGGAAAATCGTACTCCTCATAATATCTTGATGGAGAAAGGTGGACCATCAAACAAGAAGAAGAGGCAGAATCCTCAAGAATCCCAGAAAAAATAAATATGTGGGAAAATTTCGATGAATCAATAGCTATAAGATTTAGCAATTATGGAAATAGGTGAAAGGGGAAAGAGCCTGTAAATGAAGCATCGGATGAAGAAGAGGAAGCTGAAATCATGGCCATTGGACTAGAAATTGAAAATGGACCATGAATTGGGAAGCCAAATAACCAAGAAGGAAATTGGGATTCCTTAGGACCAGACGGAAGATACTATGTTCGTTATGATCCACCAGAAACAGCAAATGTAATAGTAATGGGTTGGGAAGATGAAGGCCCATATGAGGACCCAGAATTAGATGAAATGCCATATTTCCTGAAGGAATATGGAATTACAGAAGAACAATGGGTAGGAAAAGAAGATCCAATAGTCTGTATGGCTATGGAAAACTCAGAAGAGGAGGAGGATGAACTCCCATATAATTGGGAATTAATCTTAGAAGAAAACACGGATATTGAGTATCCAACAGAAAAGGAAATCGCATACAGTGCAATAGATGAGGTGGAATACCCCAGGTTAACAGAACTAGTAAAGGATGTAGGATTAATGGCATCCACACCTGCAGTAACATCGCCATATACACCTCCTCAAGAATATACTATGGGACCACCTTAATTCCCTCCAGCACAAGAAGCAAAGACAATAGAAGTACCTATGATCCAAGAAAAAGTTAGAAGAATTCAAGGAAAAGATCATACAAATCAAGGAATGTGGACATTACCCCCAGCATATACACAGCAAGGAGTAATGTTAGTACTTCCAGATGATATAGGACGGTATGAAGATGTCATCACAAGATGGGAGTCAATAAATACCAATATCATCAACAGAATGACATGGACAGATAACCAGGCAAAGGATATGTTCGTAGAAAATCTCTTAGGAGAAACAGAAAAGCGTACATTCCAACAATGGAGAATGGCATACCCACAGGAGTATGAAACTCTTATTGGAATGGCAGATGATATACAAAATGTATTATCCCAAATCAGAAGGATAATAACATTAGAAGATCCAGCTGCAGGAACAACAGCTGAACAGGAAAGAGCCTATAATGACCTTGAAAGGTTAACATGTTCAAACATAAAGGATATTTTTGCCTTTATGAATAAATATAAATATTTGGCTGCAAAAACAGGGAGAATGTTTAGCTCTCTAGAGCTCTCTGATAAGCTCTTTAGAAAATTACCACTATTATATGGTAAAGAAATTGAGGCAGCATTTCAGCAAAAGCACACTGGAAATGTAGTTGGTGCATTTCCAAGGATTATGTTCATATACCTATATCTGGCAGAAATGTGTAAAAAAGGCCGCAATACAAAGAAGCCTAAAAGACTTGAGTTTCTGTAAGGAAATCTCAATACCTGGAGATTACCCCAGAACAAAGAAGTATGGAGTAAGAAAGGCTAGAAATTATAAAGGAAAGCCTCATGAAACTCACATCAGAATATTCAAAACAAGAAAACCCCCTGTTAATAAATGTAAATGTTATATTTGTGGAAAGGTGGGACATTTCGCACGAAACTGCGAAAGAAAAGAAGGAAATATAGCTCGAGTTGCTATTATTGATGGCATTGAGCTACCAGAAGATTTAGATGTGGTATCAGTCGATATGAATGAGCCTGATAGTGAAAGCATCTACAGTATATCTGATAATGAAGATAACCAAGTCAGAGAATTAACTGAAGAAGTTTCTGATATGATCTTAGCAGCCATAGAGGAATATGGTTGGCGAGAAAAGATTATCTTAACAGAACAACAAGAAAATTGTAACCATAACTGGGAACACAATCAGCATATTGACAATGCAATATACGTTAACTGTGTTTATTGCAAAAATAGAACAAATGAACGAATGCGAATACACTGTCGTATTTGTAAAATCACGTCATGTGCATTCTGTTCAGATTTTTATTTACACATAAAAATCACAGCAAAACCACACTTACAACCAAGTGTACAGCCACATGATAACCTATTGGAAGAAATGGCAACATATATCCAATGGTTACTTACAGAAAATAGACGACTTGATAAATGTCTACAGACATTTTTGCAAAAAGAATTTGAAGAACTGAAACCTATGCCAATAGATAAAGGGAAATCTATTGATATAGGACAACCTTCATATTCACAGAAAACTGTAGGTATCTCTATTCGTGAACCTACGAAACCATAAATAACATATGTAGCATCAGAGTGTCAGCGAACCGTGGTGGACTATTGTAAATTCCAAACTCTTGGAATAAATACAAAGAGCCCATATAAGGCTACACCAGGATCTGCGGGCTATGAATTACATAGTACAGAAGATATTATTCTAGAGCCCCAAGAAAGAAAATTGGTTGAAACTGGGCTTAGAATAAAACTACCATTAGATGTGTATGGTAGAATAGCATCAAAATCTGGCCTTGCCTTAAAAGGAATTGATGTCAAGGCAGGAGTTATAGATTCTGATTATCGAGGGGAAATAAAAGTCTTACTTAAAAATGATAATCAGGCACAGTATATTATCAGAAATGGAGATAGAATTGCTCAATTAATAATTGAGAAAATTCAGAATCTTGAATTTATCAGAGAAAATCTCACAGAAACTGTAAGATCTGAACAAGGGTTTGGATCAACAGACAATAAAACTTTAGTAGCAATGGATGAAGATACGATTAGCACTGCTCTTCCAAGGGAACTAATTTATACATTCATGGTTACTATTAAAATTCAAGGTCTTCTAGAATTTCAAGTAAGGGGAATTTTAGATACAGGTGCTTCAAGATGCTGTATTGACCCCACTGGATTACCTCCAATGGCATTCGAAGATTCAAAATGGCCAACAGAAATTAGAGGAATTCAACAAACAGTAAGATCCTCACAGAAATTAAGAGATGGGTATTGGATTCTGGGAGGAAATCAATTCAGAATTCCATTTACCTACTGCTTTAAAATGAATTTTGATAACATCCGACTTTTAATAGGATGCAATTTCATTAGGGCACAGCAAGGAGGTATTAGAATAGAAGGTTCTCAAGTAACCTTTTATAAAAATACAACAGCAATTTCGGTAGAAAAGGATGTAGCACATTATGCTATACCAGAATTGGAATTAGAAGAAGAAGAGTATATACAGATAGCTTTATCTAGTATACCACAGAATAACCCAATGGTACTCCAAGGAATTGACCAAATACTCAAACGACTTGAGAAATTGGAATATATTGGAGAAAATCCACAGAAGTATTGGGCTAAGAATCAAGTATTGTGTAAGCGCGTGATCATGAAGGATGACGAACGCAATGACATCATCATCCACCAGAAAAGAGGCAAAAGTCCGACAACATTATTATTCTCCACCAGATACACATTATCAAAGAATCTTATCTCTTTGATAAAAGGCACACAACCAAAGGTGTTGGTCACCTAAAGACGCACTCAGAAGTTAGGTGGATTATTAGGTGGTTGATTATTAGGTGTAAAGTAGGTATGCGTGTAATCTTGTCAAAATAGGGAATCTTAAAAGCTATGACAATGGGGCCCAATGTGCACCCGGTAGCAATTAATCTCTTCCCTATATAAGGCAACTAGAGTTGTTCTCCTGATAACATAACAATCTCAGGAAACACTCCTCATTATAAGAAAAACTTCCGATATCAATAAAATTATCAGTGTGTTGAGCTATATTTGTCTATATTCCCAAATCTTTCATAAGGTTTGTTAGACATCCAATTAACGATCCAAAACCCACAAAGGGAGCGTGAGTGAGTGAAAATATGTGTGGGTGCTCACGTACATGGTATCAGAGCTAAGTTTTAGCTCTATGTGTTAAAGGCGTTTACGAGTTGCAAGTTACTAGAAGGAGAAAGTGTGAATAACACAGAAGAGTATGGGAGTTATCAACCTTCCAAAAGGCGAAGTTCTTAATGCTTATATAACAAAAGGGGGAATTACTTCAAGGAATGAGGAGATCCAAGTAAATGCCATGAGTAATATAAGGTATGAGTTCTAAGCCTGAGGTTTACCAGGAAGCTATTGATAAATATTTCTCAGAACGACCAAATCTAGATTATCTAAATTTGGAAATAGGTAACAAGACTGAAATCTCTGTAAAGGGAAGAAAGTTTTATTGTTACGAACCAGGTTATTCGCATGAGTATCATACTAGTAATAAGCAACTCAACTATATATGTGATCTGTGTGTTACAAATTCTCAAAATTGTTTAACTACCTTTGATCGTTTAAATTTACTTTCTAAAGTTTGTTTAAAACATTTTTATAAGTTAAAGTGTTCAGGTGAGGAAGTTCATAAGCGAATCACAATACTTGAAAGATTGCTAAAAGGCAAAGATCACGCTACCTCAAGCAATGATACAGAAGTAATAGAAAGGAAAATTCGTGATCTACCAACACGAACAGAAGTTGTGGCATTAATACAATCAGTATTCGATAAGCCAAAAGAAATAGAATCCGAAGCAGTCAAGTTAACATTAAAACTTGAACAGAAATTAAATCGAGTAGAAGAACTAGTCTTAAAACTCGAAAAGCATTTACTTTAATGTCCTGGCTCAATACAAGTAAAGATCCTTACTATATTGAGGCATTAGAGGCAACAGAAGGATTAAGTAAACCAGCAAAAGGGTTTATCCCAACAGAAGAAGTCGGTAATATTGCAAAAATCGGCCCAGAATTAATCAGGCAAAATAACACAATAATTGAATTATTGGTTAAAATTGCTGCAAAACAGGACGTAATCGAGACACGATTACAAAGAATAAAAAATAGCAGTTCACCTTCATCAGAAGGATTGCAAAAGGCTATAGAAAGTGTACAGAAGAGCTTAAAGTAGGAAAAACTATACCCCCAGCTGTAACCAGAAAAGTATATCATTTCGTAGATCCACAAAAGATATACGACGAAGTCAAAAGAAAACAATGACTTCCAGAACAGTCACACAAACTCTCCCAAGA
>JAOTAZ010000009.1:20623048-20637028 GCA_025629785.1 Erythroxylum oxycarpum | reverse complement strand
CAACCACCTGTGAACATTTAACAATTAATTCCATTAATTTATGAACACAAATTTCACAAATCAACCAAAATAAAGTCTAACTTAAATGCAATTTAATTGACTTATCAGGAGGCTCAGCAGCTATGTCTTCAGTGAGGCTTGCGTGACGCTGGAGCTTGCGACAATAAAGAAAGAGCTGCGTTAGAGTGGGTAGCCATGGGGTTTTTGGCTAAGGATTGGAATGGGGGCTGAAGTAATTTGTCAGGAATGATCCATGAAGAACTAGACGTCCCGATGCCAGTTCAGAGGCGACATTTACACCAACGACCCGGGTTAAGTCTTTTTTAATTATTTTGTTATTTCTTTCTCTCATTAGGAATTGATTGTGTTATCCTAAATTAATTGATTTAGGTATTATGTATGGATAATCAAATTTTCGTTATTATTCGGTTATTTGTGTATGAACCCATTGGGTATTATGATTTGATGATTTTAATGCGTTCATTAAATTGTTAATTACAAACCCATTGCTAGAATTTTGATATAATCCATAATTGTTATTGACATGATTTTCCCTTTTTAATCCTTTTTTAGCTTTATTCCTTTCTTTTTATATAAACCACATTTTATGCTTTTAGATTTAACCAAATGTCCTACCTAAGTGGTGATGCTGTCGCTTGCAACCAAATATAAAAGAAATCACTTCCGTTAAAACAAATTAATGTAATAGCGGTAAGCGGATATCGTTCCCGTGAGAAATTTTTAACGGTAAAGGTTAGCTAGTTTAAACGGCATAAATAACAAAAATAAAAAGGGGGGTTTTGTCAAGACAATATCAGAAAATCAAAGGAAAAATCGCAAATTGAAACAATAATTAAATCTAAAAATTTAATAGGAAAAATACCTTGGTTTCGGTTACGGATGTTACCATGCTATTATGGATCCTCAACATAAAATTGCAATTGTTAACAAACATTCATTGGGGGAAATTTCTCTTAAGTGTAATGACTAGGAACATATATCCTAGCAATCTTATTAAACAATGACGTAGATACGATCATAGGTAAAATTGAATAATAGCATTAAGAATCAAGAACCAATGACAAGTGATAAACATGTACGACATGCAATCAATCAAGCGAATATCTTCTTAGAATTTTCCGACTCTAACGTAGAGAAGTTAATCCTAATTGCTACTTATGATTACTGAAACTGAACGTCATATTTCGTTAACCTAGCGATTGAATCAATTAATCTCTAGTAGCGCTCCTAGAAACTAACAAATCCAATTAAAAGATAGATCCAAAAATATCCAATGTTCATCAACAACATGAAAAATACCTAGAAAATCTCACCATAATAACATGTAACATGGATCCCTCAACCAAGATAAGAAAATTTAACTACTCATACTTGAATTGAAATCAAAGAAAATAATAAAAGAAACAGTCTCCTTAACAGGTCTTTAATGAAAACCACGAAAATCCTCATTAACAATCTATAGAAACATGAAGAAAAGAAACAGAAAAGTGCAGCCCCTAAACCTACGATAGCCTCCAAATCCCAAAACCTATGATGATACTACTTGTAAACTAGAAAAACCAACAACATAAGAAGATGCGGCAGCCACCCTCCAACAACCTACGGATATACTACTCAAATAATGTAGAGAAAGAAAACAGAGGGTGTGGCAGCCAAAGAAGAATACATGATTTTATTTCTAACCCTAACACTCATATATCTATGCGGCAACACCATCAACCTCCTATTTGATGTCAATCTCTCCCTTATCTTGTCTTCCTTTTGTCTAGATCAGGTGTACTTCTAATTTCGGTGGGAGTCTTTTTGAAAAGAGGGCAAGAGGATCTTGGACAATTGTGTTTTAATTGGAAACAAATTCTGAAATTTCTGCAGACTCCAAATTCCATCCTTAGGTGTGCCTACGCCTAATCTCTAAATTTCGTCCAGATTGGGGATTTCGGATTTCTTTCCTTCTTTTTCATTTTTTTGGTCCTTTTTTGTCCTTAGAGTGTTAAAAACCATATGTAAATAATTATAGAGCAATTCCATCAATTTCAGATAATAATTTCAACACATCAACAATAATTACACCCAAAATATATACAATTTAAATGACTTAACAGAATTAGCCAAAGTGGTCTTAATGAACGTTGTAGCCCATGTTTCCAACTTTCTAACGCTATAAAGTATGACATTTTTCGATATCGAGGCTAAAAGTTATGATCGATGGAAATCTGAAAGTTGTTTACGATGAGTTGTTCGGGACAGTCACTTTGATTGAAGTTTTGACCCTTATATAAGCAAAAATTGCTCTTAAGATTTTCATGAAAGTTGTAGGTTATCCTTTTATCTTTCCGTTGATATAAAGTATGAAATTTTTGGACAATGGAGTAGAAAGATAAGATGTTTAGAAGTTATGATAAAGTTCAGGATAGCTTGTCGACCAGTCACTTTTGCGTGAATTTTTGACCCCTTTAGAGACTGAAATTATTTTTAAGTCCTTCATGGAAGTTGTAAAGCTTTATTTTAGCTTTCCATTGATACCAAATTTGCAAATTTTAGAGTTCTGGGTCAAACATTATGAGTTTTAGAAGTTAGAAAGTCAGAAATGGGAGAAGGACGTTCGCGTGCGCGAGCGCCCGCGCCCTAGCATACGCTGCCAATTTTCAAATTTTTTTGCCGATTTGACCTCTCTCTATTTTTTGGCCATAACTTTTTTGTCCGACCTCCGATTGACCCGATTTTTAAAGTGTTGGATTCCTAAAACATTCCTCTACCTCTCCATACAAATTTATAGCTTTTGATATTAATTTCAAAAAGGTGAATTGAATCAAAGTGAGAGGAACGATTAAAAGAATATGAGTTGGATATTTTTCTGAACATGCTTCAGTATTTTGGCGATATCCTGATCAGTAGAGCTCTGATTGAGTTGATTTTTGTTTCAACTTAAACTAGAGCCATGGAGCTATAACTTATCTGAAGGAATCAATATTCAATTTAGGCCCCAAGATTTTCAATTTCTGAAGTGAATTTGGGTATAGGGTTTAGTCTCGGATTAGTAAGAGCAGAAAGTATTTTGGCCATAACTTCTTTGTTTTTTAGCCAAATTGAGCGTTTTTAGTGTCGTCAGAAACATAATTCAAGGGGGAACAAATGTTTCGAAGAAGCCAGTCTAAAATTCCAAATGGAAGTTTCCCAATTTTGCTTAGTAAGTTATGATTAATGAGTCCTCCGTGCTTTTATGATTCCGAATGTTGGACTTTGAAAACGGGGTCCAACGCAAAATCTAATAATATTCTCTTCTAGAAAAATGTTTCCCATTGTCTTAAGTTTCTAATGACTCCAAAATCATTGAATTTGGTTCAGGACTCTAACAGGTATACTCCAAACATATTAGGACTACCCTTATTGCTTAAACGATATTCTATATTCAACTTCCACCCAAAACTTGAGATCTTTATAGACTAAATTAAAACTTTATTTCTTCATAAAACTTGTAGCCCTATGTCTCTAGTTTACTCTAAATAAAAAATCACTCAATTTAGACATCTACAACAAAAGTTATGTCTAAAATACTGGAACATGTTTGTGCAAGAAAATGTGTTTCGTCGCGGCGAAATCAGAAGCTTGCCGCGTCGAGAATATTGGAGTTCACCGAGGCAAGGGCAAAAGTTCGCCACGTTGAATAAGCCTAGAAACCTCCCGAAAACCTATATTTCGACATTCTTCATCTAGATACTTCCCATGTTTCAAATATAATCCATCTTAACCCTAAACCATCATTCCTACTTTATTTCTATGCTCATTCCAACCTAAAATCATTCACAAACACAACATAATCATTAACCCTAGAAGATTAAAACATTTATTCTATACCATTCCTCCTCATTTTCACTTCTAACTATCAATCAAGAAGGGTTGAGTCTTATACTTTCTTGTTTAGCTTCAAGATTCTTCAAATTCTTCAAGATCTCCAAAAACCCTAAATTTTCTTCCTTCTTTTCTCTATTCTCCTCTCTTCCACGATTTCTTCTTCAATTGTCAACAAGACAACCATTTCTTCTTCTTTTTATACCCTTAATAAGTATGAAATGCTCAATTTTCCTTTCCATTAAAGCTTATAGCCTTATATTCTTAAGTGACTTGCCTAAAATGCCCTTATGCATTCTTACCACTTTTAATACAACCAAACCATATAATAAAATTATACTAACATTTACATAACAAGTAACTCCAAAAATTTATCCATCAAACCTCATAATTCATTTAAATCATGCTTAATTCAACAAGAAAAATATCGGGGGCCAATAACCAGTGTGCAGTTGTCAGGGTTATCATTGTGGAGTTAATCAGAAATTATTGGATAAGGACAATGCTAACAAATTAATCCAGTTTTTGATGGGGTTAAATTCATCTTATGATCATATTCGGATTCAAATCCTAGCATAAGATCCATCTCCATCTGCAAGTAAGGCCTATTCTCTTGTAATGAGAGTTGAGAAACAAAGACAGATGAATATGATGCATGAGCATGCAGGAGCTGTAGCTATGGTGGTAAAAGATAGTAAAAATAGTAAGAAAGGAACTTTGACTGCAGACAACATGAATAGAACTGGTATTAGGAGAAAAGAAAGTAAAAGAAGAGAGGACAAGCATTGTGACTATTGCAATTTGGATGGTCATGAAAGAGGTGCTTATTTTAAGTTGCACAGATATCCAGAATGGTATACAAAATTGAAGACTAAAAGCGAAGGTTTAGGAAAAGGGCAAACAAAAGGGAAATCTATTCACATAGTTGAAGCAATTGAGAAGGATATAGAGACGAGATCCGGTTTACAAAGTGGTTCACAATCACTTTCAGCCTTGATTCAACAAGGGCTTGCAAAGTTATTAAAAGGGAAGCAATATGGGGACTTTCATCTCTTCAATTTAATACAAACTGAATTTGCAGGTATGTCCATTTTGAATCCTGCTTTTAAATCTGTCCAAACATATGGGAATTGGATAGTGGATTTTGGTGCTACTTCACATATTGGCATAGACAAGAATCTGTTTCATTCATTGATACCTGTAGACAAAGTCACGAAGTTGTTCTTACCTAATGGGGAGGTGAATAATGTCAAGTATAGAGGAGTAATAGTTTTAAATGATCAAGTGACCTTAAAATCAGTTTTTTTGGTTCCTACTTTCAACCATAACCTTGTTTCAGCCAACAAGTTAGCCAAACAATCTTCCTTCAATGCTCTATTCTATATTGAATATTGCTTATTACAGGACCAGAAGACTGAAAGGGCAGTGAAAAAGGACAAGGTTTATCAAAACCTATACTTTCTTGATAGCAATTCTTTTTTTAGGAATAAACCAATTTGTACTCATACTTCTTGTAATCCTCCTCATACTCATCTAGACACAGAGAATGAGCAAGTATGTAGCATTCACAACAATCTTGTTAATAGAACTTTGTGGCATACAAGACTAGGACACCCATCTGATGTTGTAATGAGACATGTTGCTTCTTGTAGCAGTTCTGTTAATAATGAAGATTTTTTGTGTGAAGTTTGTCCTCTTTCTAAATAAGTTAGAAGTGTTTTTCCAATTAGTTATACAAGAGCAACTACAGTTTTTGAATTGTTACATGTTCATATTTAGGGACCCTATAAAGACATTTCACTTTACGGTGCACATTATTTTTTTGATTGTTGTTGATGACAAAACCAGATGTACTTGGATATTTCTGATAAGACATAAGGCACAAACCAGTTATATTTAGGAGAAATTCCTTATCTACATCCAAAGGCAGTATGGTGGAACTGTGAAGGTTGTTAGGACTGATAATGAATCTGAATTTTTGAGTAATAATACTCAAGAAGTGTTAAGCAGCAGGGGTGTTGTTCATTATAAGACTTGTGTTTATACTCTACAACAGAATGGTGTTGTGGAAAAAAAGTATAGACATTTGCTTCAGGTGGGAAGGGCATTACTTATTCAATGTGGACTTCTAAAGAGATTCTAGGGCCATTGTGTTTTACATGTTGCTTATATTATTAATCGTTTTCCAAGTCAGGTACTCAATTGGAAGTCTCCTTATGAATTATTATCAAGGAAGCATCCCAATTATACAGACTTGAAAAGTTTTGGATGTTTGTGTTTTGTTGCTAAAACTAAACCACATAAAGATAAGTTGGAGCCTAGAGCTTTTCGAAGTGTTTATCTTGGTCATTCTCTAGGACAGAAGGAATACAAGCTGTATGATCTGCAAACAAAGATGCGTTTTGTTTCTAGGGATGTTTCTTTCTATGAGATTGTGTATCCTTTTAAACAGTCTATAGATACTAATGATACTTCTATCAGCTCTATTGCTTTCCCTTCAATTGTGCAGGATGATCCTTTTCTGTTGAATTCTTCTGGTGAGTCGGTTAGAACTAGTGCAAGTGTTTCTGTTCCTTCTTCAGAATCGATTGCTTCACCTTTACAGATGACTGCTATTAGTGATTCTGCCGAACCTACTATTAGGGAACCTGTTCTTCCAAAACCTACATTGCCAACTAGAATATGTGATCGAGCATGACAGCAACCATCTTGGTTGAATGATTTTGTGTCCCTTGTGAGCATAAAACCTCCTTATCTGAAGCACATAAATATGCAGTCCTGTTCCAGTTATACTCCTAATACTTATCCTTTTACTGTGCATCCTGGATTCAATACAACTTACGTCGATTTTCTAGTTAATGTTTCTAGCATTCAAGAACCCATGTCTTATTTTCATGCCAGCCAAGATCCTAATTGGATTATGGCCATAAATTTGGAGTTGGAACCTCTTGAGAAAAATGGAACATGGAAACTTACACCTTTACCTGAAGGAAAGAAGGCTATTGGTTCTTATAAGGTAAAGTTGAAGCCAAATGGAGAAGTTGATTGATTTAAGGCCAGATTAATGGCCAAGGGATATAATCAAGTTGCAGGGGTTGATTATAATGATAGTTTCTCACCAGTCGCAAAGGTGGTTACGGTGAAAATCTTGATTGCACTTGTGGCTGCAAAAAATTGGCCTTTGCACCAGCTGGACATCAATAATGCTTTCCTCCATGGGTTCCTAGACGAGGAGGTCTATATGCATCCACCAGAAGGGTATTTGAAAGCAGCTCCACATGAAATTTGTAGGTTGAAAAGATCTTTATATGGCCTTAAGCAAGCTTCTCGACAATGGAATGTTGAACTTAGTTCATAGTTGCAACGTTATGGTTTTAAACAGTCCCAAATGATCATTGTTTGTTTACTCTCCAGAATACTTCTTGTTTTTTGCTCATCTTGATCTATGTAGATGATATGTTATTGACAGGGGATTTAGAGGAAGAAATCCAGAACGTGAAGAGGTTTTTAAATGATACTTTTTCTATAAAGGATCTTCTTTATGCTAAGCATTTCTTGGGACTTGAAATTGCAAGGTCATCTCACGGTATGTACATCAACCAGCGGAAGTATATGTCGGAATTGGTTGATTTCGCAGGGTTAATGGGTTGTAAACCTGTGTCTACTCCTCTGCAGAAAGGGTTCGTCTTGACAGAGAAAAATGGCTCACTCCTTGATGATCCGCAGCAGTATAGACAGTTGGTTGGAAAGTTGTTATACTTGGGATATACACGACCAGATATTACCTTTGTTGTACATCAGCTCAGTCAATTTGTTCAAGCACCTACGGTGGTACATTGGAAGGTAGCATTACATGTATTGCGTGATTTGAAGGGTAGTCCTTCTTTGGGGTTGTTTTATCCTACTGGTAATTCCTTTCAATTTCAGGTGTATCGCGATGCAGATTGGGGTGCTTGCCACGATACCAGAGGATCTGTGTCTGGATTTTGCATATTTTTAGGTTCTTCGTTGATTTCTTGGAAATCCAAGAAGCAAGCGACTGTTTCTAAATCTTCAGCAAAGGCGAAGTATAGGAGCATGGGTTCGGTTGTTTGTGAACTCATGTGGATCTTACATTTTACGAGATTTTCAAATTCCTGTTGATCTTCCTATTTCCTTAAAGTGCGACAATCAAGCAGTTTTACACATTGTTGCTAATCCAGTGTTCTATGAACAAACCAAGCATTTGGATATCGACTGTCATATTATTCAGAAGCAGCTGAAAAATGGGTTCCTTTCTTTATTACATACTTCATCCTCTACACAACTTGCAGATATCTTAACTAAGTCCCTTTCGGCTCCGGCATTTTCCACTTTCATCGCCAAGTTAGGCTTGCATGATTTCTTACAAGCTCCAACTTGGGTGAAGAATTATTTATCAATTTTAACGTTTTTCGTTACATTTAGTCAAGCTCGTTACAGTTAGCATAGTTAAAGTTAGTTAACCAGCAGTTTTTTTTCTTTCAGCTGTATACAGTAATGAACAGTGAACACTTTTCATCAAGTGAATATACAGAAAGTTCACGCATTTTACTTCTTCTATACGATAGTAAAACTTGTTCATCATTATTGTAATTATTCAATAATAAATCAATCATTCTCAGCTCCCGAAGATGTAGATACACCCAATCGGTCGAACCTCGATAAAACTTCTTGTGTTCTTTATTTTCTTGATTATTCTCTATTTTTTGTTATCTATTTTATCAGCACATTTCAACAAGTGATACAATGTCAGACTCTGGGCTCGCCAACCGGTTCAGAAACTGTGTCATGTGTCCACAACCACAGGTTAAGCCCCGCCAACTGGTTTCCTTCTTCGAGCACCTGTTCAATGGACATGAGATTTGAGAATAAGGATAATGACTTGTAACAGGAAATGGGATTGCAATAATAACCCAGTTAACAAGTTATAGTTTAAGAAGACACTATGCTTCACATTCGTTTTAGCATTTATGCAATGTCCTGAAAGAGGAAACACATTCAGTTGTCCCTTGGTAAGAAGGTATCAGAAGATAAGAATTTCTACAAAGAAAGAACAGAAACCTAATATACTAAACAGACATAATTACAACCATGCTTATGTATGATATCATAAAAGTAATGAATATGGTGACATGAAAAGAGAGAGAAACCATGGCACCTCACTCAGAAAGAAACGAGATGAACTGTTACAATCCAAGCAAAGAGGTTAGAATTCTTCATCATCAGGTGCAAAACCTAACAAACTAAGATAAGGTCCAACAGAAAAGTTCAAAAAGCCAAATATTCAGTCAGTTACAGTCTCTCAATAGCTCTAATGCTTCGGTTTTAGGAGGAATTCAACTATTAGAAATCCAGCTTCAACTTGTATGGGAATAAGTGCAAGTCATTGCAGACTTTGTAAGTCAATCCTTAGTATTCTTGTGGTTTCCCTTCCCACTGACAATAAACATCTGATGGTTGGTGAAATTAATGAACTATATTGGCTTCACATTTATTCAGAACATATGCACAAAAAGCACTGAACACTAATGTTCCAAGACTAATAGCTTGAGGTTCCAATCACACATCCAGCTTGCTGCAAAGGGATGCCCTAAAACAGAGTCCGATACTACGAATACATTATGTATTCTAAGACAACCAGTAAGAAGGACCAAGTAGCTGTTAGTACGAACTTACCAACAGAATTCTTGCTCCAGAGAACCTGACGGTCTGTAGCAGTGAGGTGCTCATCATCAAGTCGCTTCCATGTCTTGATGGACTTAACAGCTCCCCAGAGTCCACTTTCCGTCTTTTCCAAAGAAGCTACCACCACCCTTGCCCTCCTGGACCATCCAGCCTTCCCATAGGCATGGTATCCAAAGCCCCCAGCATAGCAAAGTTGTATATCAGTTAGCTCACCACAGAAGTCATTCAAGTGATCGTGCCCTGTGAAAACCGCCTTCACATCCCCTGCCTCTACCATGGTTGTGAAGAAGCCTGAGTTCACAGAAGCTGAACTAATACCTTCTTGTTTCACCCCTGTGAAATTTGATGAATCAAAATTTGCAAATTCAGGCAATGGGATGTGAAAGTATACGAGTCCAGGCGCAGTTCCTTTTTGAGGATCTGGCTTGCTCCTATATTCCCTCTGAAATCAAGAAAGTATGATGTCAGTTAACAAATTATAGTGAAAAAGTAAACCATGAATCTATCAGCTCAATAGGAGATCATAACCCCTAATTTATAGTTTGAATCAGCATTCAGCTGGATAACTACTTAACAATAGTCCTAACGATGTTAATGGTCGGCAGTTAGTACCTGGAGTCTTTGAGAAGTGCGTTGGAACCAAAACTGCTGAGATGGTTTGATCCAACCATAACCAGGAATTGATGGAACTGTTGAGTAATCTCCACTATCAAGGAAGTAAAGATTGAGGACTGATTTATTCTCAAAACGGGTATCCTGAACCCCACCAATCTCCAGGTTATAATTCCCAAAACCATCAATAACGTGAGCCTCGGCAGGATTTAGTTGAGAAAGAGTATTCTCAAGCCCTACGATATGTTTCATCACTCCTTCCCTTGACAAGGTCCCTTCTTGGTCGTGGTTCCCCAAAACAGCAGCCCATGGGATTTTTGATGCTATTGCGGCAGAAAATCCCGCATCCAGTGATTTCGCCGAGTCAGTGGCATCAAAGCCGAAGATGTTGTCCCCTGTCACACAAACATTAAAAAAAGAAACTTGTGTCAAAATTCAGAGTTTCCCTCTTCATTTCTTTGTTTCTTAAGTAAATTTCATTCAGAATTTCGTAAAGAAGAAGGAAAAAAGAGTACCTGTGAAAACAATGAAGTCAGGCTTCTCGGCTTGAATCATACGGTTCACGAAGGCGGTGGTATTGAGGTCAGAGCAAGTGGCCATCTGACTGGGGAACACGTTCAGGCACGTCGTGGTCTTGCCGTCTGCGAAGTGCATATCGGCGACTTGAAGTATCTTAAACTCACCATTCTTCCGGAAACGCAACGTTTGTTGTTGTTTGAGTGCCAAAGCGTCATGGAAGAAATAGCAACAAACAAGTGCGACGAAGATCGTAACTGGGTATAAGCCGGGCATGTTCTGCTTCGCAGCCACTTTTAGCATTTCTCATCCGTCAATGATAATTCTGAATTCATTTATAAAGGGTCATCTACGGTAGAAATTGTCAACAATGGTGGCTGTAAACAGTTGTTGGCCGGTAATTTCACTGCAAGCAGTGAAGAGGAGAGAGAAGTGAGGTGAGAGAGGTCATCAACTTTACCGACGGAATAATGTAGTCAGCCCAGGTCAAACAAATGTCCGAATCAACGTCGACACCAAGCTTACATTATGTGCTTTCGCATCGCAGTCTCATCTGCGTGGCTTAACAGGATAATTACAATCATTGTTCTAGAGAATATTCCTTAATCCGGTCTTATTCCTATAACCCGAGAGATTACTGTAAGTTTCCCAATAAATGCGTCAAAGCAATATTTCAGATTTAGGTGTAACTAACTACTAACGAAAACATCAATGCTTCCGTACAAGTTACAGCGTTACTTTGGTCACGAGTAAGTCTCTGGACAACTAACCTGCTAAGTTCATTAAATGTTACTCACCTACAACTGATCATTAAATTATATAAAAATCTTATGACTAATATTTTAATTAAATCCGTTAAATAAAATCTAATTTATTTATTTTAATTTATAAAAATAGATTTTTTAAGAAGATTGATTATTATAACAGATCCAATTAAAATATTAGTCGTAAGAAATTATGAGAGACACCGGACATATAAGTAAAAATGACCTATAAATCTAACGTTTTAAGATTTTGGGTTAAAGTTTAGTATCAAAACTCACAAATATATTCTTTCTTTAAGCTCATAATAAAGATCTCTCAAATAATTGGACTCTTTAGCTCCAACAAGTAATATCAGATAGTTTAGCAAGAGAGAGACAGTACTTAGATCTTGTGATTGCCTCTCCATGTGAAAAAGTAAATAGACTTCTGGTGAGCCCAAATAAGTGGAATAAGGATTCTTGGTGATGTGATATACTCGAATTCGCTCAAGGGGGAGTCTATGTCCAATATGAAAGTTCACGTTTGAAAAAGAGACTGTTGAGATTTTAAGTGTACGTGAAAATCTTACATTAAAAAGGGATGAAATTAAAAGAACATATAAGTAAAAAGGACTTATAAATCTAATACTTTAAAATTTTGGATTGAAAAGCGATGTTAAATCTTACGAATATGTTTTCTCGTTAAGCTCATAGTGAAAATTTTCCAAGTAAGTGGACTCTTTAGCTTCAACAATTTTTGCTGATGTGATTAATAAATAAATATTCATGTAGTATTTAGTGGATATGTCTCATAAACAAAAACAAACTTTTAACCTAATTTGTACGAATTTGAAAAAGTTCGTAACCAAACTTTTGAACTCATTCAACTAAATTTCACTGGATCCAAATATAAGCAACTCTCTCTTCATTTATTCCACTCGATTTCACAGAATTTTTCTTTTGATTTATTTAGATGACAGGTTCTTCACACACCTTCGTTTAAACTCTCATTAATGACCTGAATTCAACATTTTTTATTCAAGACTTTATCTACCTTCTTGACATTTAAGTCATACCTACTCTAAATACATTAAATACCTTCTCACACTTTGACAATTCCAAACACGTTTCCACCCCTACCCCTCTCTATAATCTATGATACACCTCTCTTAGATTGTACTAACTGTCACAGCACCCGTTTGTGCTTTTTTTTTTTTTTAAGCGAGAAGAACCAATTGTTGGAGATGGGTCCCTTTTACATGAAGGGACTCCATCGTTTCAATTTGGTGGGCATGGTAGGTGGTAGGTGTCGTTTTGATCTTTAGTCTTCAGAGTATAAGTTCACATTTTTCTAGAATGATAGTCAATAAAAGTCACAAAATATTGTGCATTATCTAGTAACTTTGGCAATGGTTCGCACAAATCTGAGTGAATCAGATCTAGAACATTCTTCATTCTGGATGGAGGAGAACTCTGGAAAGAAACCCTGTTTTGTTTTCTTGCTAGACAATCTACACATTTTTTCTTATGTATCTAGTTTAGACCAGACAACATATCCCTTTTTACAACTAAGTCATCCCTTTCTCACCAATATGACCTAGTCTTTTATGTGGCAAATTAACCGTATTATCATTTTCTACTATATTGACAACATCACTGGAGAGCTTTGCCTGCGTCATATACAGTCTTAAGTGCTTCTAAGCTCTGGCCACTATTAAGGAGCCCTTAGTAAGCTTCCATTTTTCATTTCCAAAAGTATTTGGAAACCTTCATCATCTAGCCTGTTTACAGAAATAAAGTTTAGATGTATATCAGATATGTACCTAACATCTTTCAGCAACAGTCTTGAACCATTCGTTGTCTCTAAAGAAACATCTCCTTTGTCAACAACATTTGACAAATTTCCATTTGCCATCTTAACAATGCCATAATTCCCAGGTATGTAAGATGAGAAAAATTGTCTGTGAGATGTAACATGAGCAGTAGCTCCACTGTCAACTATCCAACTTGTTTCTTGTGACACCAAGCTGACTATCTCTATATCAATAACAAGGTTGAATACATCAATAATGTTACTTAGTTCATCATCACTGCTTTCTTCTTTCTTCACATCTTTGCTTTTTTCCTTCTTCAACTTTCGACAAAATTTCATGATGTGGTCTTTCTTCTTGCAATAATGGCATTTCACATTTGCATATCTATTTGACCTTCCTCTGCTCTTGTCTCTGGATTTTGGACCTCTAGAATGACTCCTTCCTCTATTTTCTGTATGCAGAACATCTGAATGTGATGAAGAGGCTGCATGCTGTGATTTACGTCTGATTTCTTCATTTAGTATACTGTTTTTAATAGACTCCATATTTAATACGCCATTTGGTGCAGTATTTGTCAAAGACACCTTCAAAGTCTCTGGTAATGAAGCTAGCAGCATTAGAACGATTACCCCGTCATCAAATTTTATGCCCATCTTTGATAACTGATCAACCATCCCTTCCATATTGTTTAAATGATCAGCTACAGAAGTACCCTCCTG
>JAOTAZ010000009.1:20575148-20587545 GCA_025629785.1 Erythroxylum oxycarpum | reverse complement strand
GTGGGCTTTGAGGGTGGGCTCCTTGTAGGCCTGTGGGTGGCTCACCTCCCCCTTAGCGAGCCACTGAGTACCTGATTTACATCCTCCCAGTTGCTTCGTCGGGCCAAGATGTGGGGGGCCCTTTGGATTGAGGATTCAACCTTTTTGCTCCAAACATGGCAAAAGACAAAAGTTCAAGGACCAAAATCACATCATTATCAGACCACACGAAAGGTCATCCTTTTGCACCTACTGTCTGACCGGAACAAGATATAGTGTCGTTGTCGAATCACATGCTGAAACCTATAGTTTCTACAAGTTTAGTGTAAGTATCTTAGTTCAGAAAGTCCATAAGCTAGCATTACCCAAAAAATAATAATCCATAAGCTAGGACGAGCTTTTGCAGCCTAGGTTTGTTTCACTCGGGGAATTTGGAAAGCGACGCATATATGTCTGTCTGGTGCCAAAGGTGCAGTAACAGTGTCAGTGTCAATAATTAAAACTATGAGATAAAGTCCTTTTGGTTTGTTGCCACTTGTGTTTCGTTGCACTGATGATGTTGATCTTGTCTTCATGTAGCTTGAAACCAAGTCTACAGGAAGAGTGGTTAACATTGAGTCTTGAGTAGAAAGCGAGGCTCCTCAAAGTGCCATATTCTTGTTTCATCTGTTCAACCAGCGGCCAAATTATGCACACAAAGTCCTGCCAAGCAATGTTATTCTTGTAAAACAACGCAGGCGGCTATGGCGTAAACACTCTGATACTTCGATTGTTTAAAGATAGAGATACGAATATATCACTCAATCAAATAAAGTTTGTTTTTTTTTTTTGGAATGAAAGGAATAGAAAAAAGGTAACAAATTACGTGATTAATCTAGTTAAACAAACCAGGGATATATCTGCTAAAAGTATAGAGAGGCACTTTATAGGTGCGGTAGTAAAAGTAGTAACTCCTAACTTAAAATATACAGCAAAATTGGCGAGTTAATTGACACGCTGGTTTCTCTCCCTATAAATATGATGAGAAAAAATTACTCAATTCTACACAATCATCTATTTGATATGTATAATTAGAAGATTGTGAGACATTGCCAGTTAAATTACGGAGGACAGATATTAGTTATCACTAAAGAAGCTACTTCCAATTCAACTCGACGATATCCAAAATCTCAAGCAAGCATAAGACCGAAAAAAACTTCCTAAAGTTCAGCAGATATATAGAAGTACCAACTAATATTCTGCACAAAATCTCCCAGCCAAATACCTGAACTATCACAAATAAGACCACTTACTATTATTGAAGAGGACTAGTTTTTGAATGCCCTATCTATGTTCAACTGCCCCGAATTATGAGGAGGTTTACATCAACCAATAAATTGCTCACACTCAGGTAAAGCACATTTTTCATTGCAAGCACATAAATCGTTTGGCCTAACCCGACGTCGTATAAGGCACGCTCTCTTGTGAAATCTTAAGTGAGAGTCGAAAGGCATTCTAATTTAAAAACCAAAGCATTCAAAATTCTGTTTTTGCGTTTGGAAACTTTGGAAATATGCTTCTCCTCGACATTCTCACCGTTTGCCGCCACTAAGAATCCCATAGTTTCGATCGGTGATCTCAGGTAAACCTAAATATCTTTAGGTAGGTATGACTGCAAATTGATCGTTCATTAGCTTGAACTTTTGATATAACTTACTTGTTTACTGATTATACCAGTTGACAAGGGACTGATATTTTCATGTAGTTTTTAACTGTAACTGCATAGATGGGGAATGAAACCGTCGAGATCGTGACAAAGCGGATGAAACTTGGAGTATTACTTTGCTATTCTTTTTGCATTTTCAGTTCTCAATGCCTTTCAGGTTGTGTGGGAATGTTTTTCTTGTTTCATGCTGCAACAAGCATTTTACTATATGTTATATTTCCTAGAATGAAGAGAAGGAACGTGGATTAGGGGATGAAGCAGAGCCAGAAAGTATGGAGAAGGAAGAAGATGAAACAAACATTGCGGGTTCTGAGGAGATGGAGTTGAATATTGCGCGGATTCTTGAGAAAATTGAACAATTTACCCAAACGGTATATCTGATATTACAGAAAAATAAAATATGGTAACTATAGCTGCTAATGGTTTTGGTATTTTTCATGCTTGGTCATTCATTTTGTGCAAGGTATCTGAGTTGTTGGAATCAACAAAAGCCATGTTTAAGGAGCTTAGTAATGAATTTGAAGATAGGTTGATTCTGTAAGTTTGTGAGAGCTCTGTATCTTTTATGAACAATGGTTGATTTTATTTTTTATTTTTCACTTTTTAATTTTAGAGTTTTTATGGGTTTGTTGACAGGTTGCATAAGGAACAAATGGAGAAATGGCAGGAGGAGATCAAAGAACTTCGATTGCTTGATGCTTCAAATGAGGAGACCAGTGCTGTTCTGAGTAATGCCAGATTTTTACTTCAGAACCCTAATGTTGACTCTTGAAGGTAGCCAAGTGGCTGTGTCAATCAAATTTTCTCAGGTGACAGGATCATATACAGGAATATGCTTATAAAATGTATGATGTAATACAAATGCATTGTGTTGCGTAAAGAAGTATTTGTGTTCTTGAAGTAGGGTGGTAACTGAAAGAGCCTTCATTAAGCTGAGGGGCATAGTTCACTGGATAATTCATGCTTGAGCTCATCTAAGAAACTTGAGATCTAAATTAGTAAATCGTTGGAGACAGAGATACATTTGTATACCTAGGGTAATAATCAGCCCTATTCACCAACTCTTCCAGGCCAACCTAAGAGTTGGAGGAAAGTAAAGAAAATGAACGGTTGAACTATCTCACCTAATTGGTTGTACTAGATACATCTGCAAAGTTAACCAAGCTTTATCAGTATTTGTGTTTGAAAGATAACAGATAAGCAGTAAAATCCCAACAGTTCAGCTCCTCAAGAAGTACATATGAGCTAGTTGGGAGCTTTTTCTAAGCTGTTTGGTTCTTGGGGCAGCGGTTTTAAGTCTAATTTAAATAGTTTTACTGCGACTCATTTGGTGAATCCAGTTGAACTGGTGGCGTTAACCCCAGCATGAACTCGTGTTGCATTTCGTTTATATACTATTGCATCAGTGTTGTTATCAGCAGGTTTGGACGAAGCACTATCATCCTGTGAATTTTTCTACTTATGCAGCACAGGATGATCTGCACGTAACAACTAGTTGATAAGACAGGTAAATAGAATCAACGACGGACAAGTAAAAGGATGGCATTGGCAGGGGAGGAACAGAGAGCTCATAAGCTGAAACAATGAAAGGAACTTCATGAACTGTAGGGTTACATATTTCTAAGCAATTTGGACAAACCAGACTTCTAATCAAACAGGAAATTGAAGATCGAATACATAGGAGAAGAGAACGGAAACAAAAATTGTTGCCAGTTTCGTGAGTTAAGCATAGAGATAGATACATGACGAGACCTTGGACCATGATAGTTTCATGGTCAGATGTTTCTTGTTTCAATCCAGAGTTGAAACGCAGCATTTCAACACGTTTTTGTACTCTCAATTGATTTCGAGCTCTTTTTTTCGTCCAGTCACATTAGGTTGGCCATGAACCAACACTGGTCTGAAGTCCAAATCTACGTCTATAATGTTGCCTAAAATTCAAAATTAAATTTGAAAATTTTGAATTTTTAAAAATGAACAAATCAATTTTAAGTTTTGAGTTAACTCCACCCAGATTCATATTATTTTTTACAATTAATTTGATTTAAAAAATTATAAAATTTGAATTTAGGTTGGTCTTGTTTAAACTTAGATTGTCCTTTGAGTTTTAAATTTAGTTAAAGCAGTACCAACTAATTTGGCATCCCTAATTGATATGGATATTAATTACTAGGACATCTCTACTTACAGCAACATTCTAGCTCAAGTATAGCTACTCAGCTGAAATAGACAATGAAAGACATATCTTAACAACTAAATTAGGTTATTTATCTATTAGCTACAGCCTTGTTCACTACGAAATGCATCTATTTGTGTTAAAGCAACCAAAGCTGTTAGCTGATTTTTTGGTCTCTTGCTTCACCTTGGACCCAATTATATTCTGTAATTTTGACAGAGACAACGACATTTGTCTGAGAAAGTTCCTCTGGACATGATTATGTGTTTTGTTCACCAAATCCTCTGGGCTTTCCTTCACTCCTTTACGTATCATTTCCATGTGACGTTACTCAAAATCTAACAAATACATAAGACCTCGAACCATACCTTGAAATGTTAAAAGATACTTAATAGCGATTTCAGCTATTTTGTCTAATATTATGATGTTTTATTGTATTTAATAAATTTTAGCTATTTATTTATGTGAGTTTCGTATGAGATTCATATGAAACCCGTAAAATAAATGGTTAAAATTTCATAAGATAAAATAAGACAGAGTAAAACTGAACTAGGATCTATAAAAACAAGCACGGATAAATGACAAGTTAAAGCCACTCCTCTCCTATCACCTACTACACAGGTTTATGTGGTAGATGCATTAATTATTTTGCTTCGTCTTTAGTTTTAATTATTCAATCACACGGTACTTAATCGTAATCATATTTTGTAGGACCGCAAATAATTGTTGCCATAAGAAAAAAAGATAACTACAAGTTTCCAATTGCATTATTGTCAAAAAAAAAAAAAAAAAAAAAGTTTCCAATCGCATTCCAACACCCCGTTTTTCTCTTATTAAACAAATACCCAAATATTTCAAGAGAAGAACAACTCCTCAATCTTAGGACTTCTTAGGAGCGAACCTGGATTTGATCTTCTCCACCTCTTTGGTTCCAACTTGGAAGGCCTTGGTCAAAACGTTGTCAGGAACAGCTGGAGTTGAACCAAAGAGTGTCATGGCCAGGGCCTGAGTTCCTGGTAGTTGACTATTAAATGCTGAAATTACGGAGGCTGGTTTGTCTTTGTTGTTCTTCTGGAAGTGAACAAGGCCTCTAGGAAACACAAAGACCTCACCTATTTTGATGTGCTTGGAGATCAACTTGTTTGCAGTGGTGATGAACCCAACGTCCAGTTCACCTTCGAGAACGAAGATGATTTCAGTGGCTCGCGGGTGTGTGTGAGGTGGGTTAAGACCCTGTGGTGCGTAGTCGATGCGAGAGAACGACACACCTTGCGTATTCAGGCCTGGAATTTTCTCCACATTCGCTGCTGTCACCAGTGAACCCACAGTGTTGTTGATCACTCCTGGTTTTGCTATACCGTTGAAGAAGAAATCATCTTCCGTGACATTCGCATCAGGTTTACATGTAAACCCATTTACCTTAGTACCTGAAAGTATAAGAGATTTCTCTCTAATGAGTTCAATATAACAGACTATGGCTACCAGAACATAAACAAGAAAGATCCCTTTTTTTTTTTAATTTACCTGAAGAAGGATTAGCTACGCAGATATCTTGAAGCGAGTCAGGATCGTACGAGATTACGACGGAGGAGATGGCGGCGAAAAGGGCTAGATATGAGAGAAGAGCCGCCATAGAAGAGACACTAAATATGATGCCACAGATAGAAAGGAACACGTTGAATTGTGGTGTAGTTGTAGAGGTAGTAGCTGTATATTTATATCAATAAGTTTAAAGATGTAATCGTGGAAGATTAGTCTCCTGGGATCGAAGCTGACGTGATACCAAAGCATGAAAAAGGCATACAACTTGAATGCAAAGAAAATTAAACGCCGAACTGTTGTTTTCATAATGGAAATCCGGGGTTTTCCCTGGGGACTGACAGCAAAAATGATATAAAAGTCACCTTATAGAATAAATTTATCAGCATACAATTAATCGGAGGTGTACGGTATAGGCCCATAGGGTGTAATTTTATTGAAAGCAAAAGACGCGAGTAAGCAAAGCATTGGTGGAATTTGATGACATGTGGCAAACGGGAACATGAAGTTTTAGGTCAATTGGAGAATCAAAAGGACCATGAAGAGACAAATCAACCAAACCCGAAACAAGGACATGGACCCTTGAGATGGGACATCACTACTACCGCACTTGGACCTATTCTTTCGACGAAATTCATATAGTTTCAAAGAAGTAAAGAAATTATATATAAAAAAATACGAAGTAAAAGTAAATTTTTGGTTAACTTTTCGTGCACTGTAGAAGAAGAAGTAAAATAATAGCAAGGAGTTGTAGGTTAAGCAGCTACATCGCAGGAGTTGTTGAATTGAATGGGCCTGCCTGCCTGCCTGCCTGTCTGTTATCTGTTGTTTCTGTTTTCATGCCAACTCTACTTTAATGTACAAAGTGCATTGCTTTATAAAAAGTGAACTTCAATGGGAGATTTTAGTTTTTTGTGTTGTGGATGCTCAGAATAGCCAATGTCAAAGCAACACCTACTTTGATTACTACAGTCAAAATCCCAGATTTCCTGCAATAAGCAAGAGCATGAAACATGCAGATGCGTCCACTCCGCCTACAAATTTGTGCATGACACACAAGATACGATATATTTTAATGGAAGACATCACTACCAACAGCTTTTCCCTCACTCATATCAAAGCCCAATTCCAAGGACCTTTCACCAGATAAACAAAACCATTGTTGTTTATGTAATAATTAATTAGGATTAATGAATTTTAAATATCCAATCTTTTTTAAACTTTCATCAAATCTTCATCAAAAAAAAAGGGATAGGTCCAGTTTGGACAGGGGCTGATCCACTGAAAAGTGCATGACCAACAGCATAAAGGTGTTAATCAATGCCAAAAGTACTTCTGACACCACTACAGACACGAATGACAATGAGCATGCCTGGAGCGGACTGCAAAACATAACCATTAATCTAATCAGTTCTGACTATATAAAATGCATACTGCCATCTTATGTCGAAGAAGACAAAATATGCACAGGGAAAATGGAGTGCTAGCTTTGTCTGAGATCCATTAACCTTCACATGAAACGAAATAGTACAAAGGGGTTGGAATCTGTGGCTATTTCACGTTCAACGCTGTGTTAAGCAGTGAAGTGAAATCGCATCTTCCTCTTTTTGAATCAAACAATCCTGTTTCAGGTGAAGGAACAGATTTTCAAGGTTTTTGCTGCAAAATTCTGGCCGTACTCCAACACACTGCTTACAGTGGAAGGCTAAGAAAACACAAGTGTCGGGTGTAGGTGACAGCTTAAACACAAAAAGTTTTATATTAACAGAATGAATGTGGAAACTTGAACGGATTGATCGTCCTAGATTTTGTGTCAAAATGATTATATCCAAAAGAACGTCATATCTAATTTCTAAACTTCAAAATGCTTACCCTTGCTTAGAAACATTTAACATCAATGAGGCAATATACAAGTGAAACGGAAAACTACCCAGATGATCTCCAAATCCTTCCCTCAAGGGAAACCACCAAAACAGAAACATCATCGTGATATTTACGCCGATCTCCATGTGGAATATCAAGCAGATCATGAAAACCCATTCCTGCAACAACCAATCTGAAGCCATCAGATTCAGAGAATTATAGCAGATAGGTGAAAGCAAAAGGATTGATTCCTGACTACCATAGTATTAGAACCTAGACATTATGTAATACTTGTGACAAATCCTATAGGTATTATTAAATACCACGAGCAGGAAAAAGGCTGGCACAGCATGCAGCAACTCAATAAATTAAATATAAAATGAGAATCAATAATCTGTGCAGCCACAGACTCTGAGACCTTTATAAAGAAAGCATTTGTTGCAACTTGGATCCCATCAAAGTCTCTTTTTTTTTGCGTTGTTCAACCTTTTGCCAACAGTATTTAATCCTCACAATTGAATGAATGATAACTTTTTACTGCTTACCATTTTTCTTAGCAGCACGGAATAAAAGTTCTGCAATAAGATACTGTGCAGGATCACCTTCAGGGACATTCTCCATGAACCATGTAACATGGGAAACCACTTCTTCATTGCTGAAGTACTGGTAAAGTCCGTCAGAAGATAGAACCAAGAATCGATCACTTGATGAAAGCCGGTGGTGAAGAATAGAAGGAATGCAACTAATATAAGGTTTACTTCCCACATAAGGTATCCGAAAGGAGTGTAGCAGAGCATCATTACAACTTGGCTGCACCAAAGAAGGGAAATCAGGGGAAAGACACTATACACATCAAAGAAAAATGAAACATATACTACCGATTACTAAATTCTGAATCACAAAATTTTAAATACACTAGCAGAAATCAAGCAATGAAACCATGAGAAAGTTTATAAAACACCAACAGCTATCAGGGAATGATGGTACATATATACAGCAACACATACAAAAATTTAAAGACTAACCATAAAGCCTATTCACCCCCCTGACTCTTTAATCATTTCTTCCGTATTCCTAATTTTATCACACCATAAATCGCTGTAATTGCTTGAAAGGGAAACTTTGTTCTAGGGAAACACAAAAACCATCTAAAATGTGGAGCAAATGAGGTTAAGAGACAGTTCTACAAACAAAATGCAGAAATAATAGTCGGCTTTCATAAGCAATTTAAGCATCAATCAGAGAATACCTAAATGTAAGTCCATAACACAATTCATGCAAAGATATTAGGCAATTTCAGTATTTCATATCCTGATCTATTCTTAAAATAGCATCTTTTAATTTGCACTTCACATTTTTTTTGCAGCGTCAAAATAAGAAGCAACAGTAGACAATAGATCAGGTAATACAGAAATCTTCAGTTAGCAAATCAATAAATATTCAAGACAGGTTAATCACAGAAATTAGAGGAGACAGCTAAGGAAATCACACAGACAAATTACCTTCTTCAGAAACCCAGCACCAAATGCCCTGGTAACTTTCAACTGGCCCTTCACTCGATCATTTAAAATAGCTTGGCTGTCATCAGGATGTTCAGCCTTTATTCTCAATACTTCCTGCAAATACTTACGATTCATTAATCACAAGCAGATGCAATTTCAATATTCAGCAACTCCTCTCTTAATTCTGTATCAGGAACATCCAAGTAAAGTGGACTCCACATAACTTAGTACATGTTATAGATGTAAACAACTCTATGATAGATGACAATAAAATAAACATGTCCTAGAGATAAATTATAAATGAAAATAACTAACTGCAATATTCAAGAAGGTACCTCTTCAATGCTTGTGCTATGATCAGTGGAAAGCTGAACTGCCCTCATCTTCAATCCACAAATCGAGATCTCCCTGTTCTTGTTGAGCACATTAACCTGACTGCTCAAGCTATGGATTGGAGACTCCTCTGAGATTCTGTCCAGCTCCATGCCTACTAATGACTCTCTTAATCTGTTCCGAGGCCTAATGTCATCCTTCAAATAACTTGGATTAGATTGACGATCGTTAGGTCTTTCCTGTGCTAAGATTGCACGGCTATCCCCAACGTTCATGATATATACATCTTGATCCTTCATCAACACTACCAGCAAACAGGATCCCATCAGAGCAAGCTCTGGGTGTTTAAGGTCCTTTTCCACCATTTCCATGTAAGCCTCTTCAGTATGCTCAAGCGCACAGTTCATAGCTCTTAAAACAGCATCATGGTCAACACATACTGACTTTCGTCTTCTGATAGGTCCTGAGGATTCTACTACTCTTTCGTCGGTGGGACTTGCCTTTCTATGCCAATCATAACTCCAAGGAAAGAGCTTCTTTCGTAAAGACTTCTGCTTCCGACACATTTGCCTAAGCTTAGAACCAATATTAGACTTTCCTAAACTCTGTCTTCGTAAAACAGAAACTTCAGCTAAACTGCCTTGATTGTTTGATTCAACCCCAACGGCACTATCTTCTCCAGATGTAGTAGGATCTTGACCCCGACAACCGGACCCATCTCCTTTATGATCATTCAATGAGAAAACCCTTATTTGTCCTTCTAGGAAATTTTGTCTAGAACCAAAAATGTCTAAACTTTGTTGGTACTGCAAATTCCTGCTTTGCTTTTCAACCACTGAGATTGATGTAGTACCTAGTTCACCGCAAGATTCCATTTGTAGCAACTCATATAGCCGCATACTTTTCCTAACTTGGCCAGTCAAGTTGGAAGTTGGAACAGAAAAAGGAGCAGAACCAGAAACGGTAGCCTTTTTACAATTAAATGATTGCTGCTGTCTGCTCCCATTATTGTCAGCTTCCTCCATTATCTCACAATTATGGAATTGCTCCCTGAGAAGACCAGGATTATTTGACTCTCCAACATTACAAGAATCATCAGCACTCAAACTTGGCTGATTTCCCCTGCTGCACCCTGAATCATCTGCATAAATCTCACTCTTTTGAACTTCGACATTTGCAGAACCACTTGAAGCATTAACTTCATAATCCCATAAAAGTCCTTCAAGTTCCTTGTCTATGGCTCTGTAGAGATTGCTCATCAGAAAGTCAGTTGCATCAGGCCCAGTAAAGCCATCATATATTCCAGCAAATAACCATCCATGCTCTTCAGAAATTACAACCTGAATCCTATCTTCTCCAGCCTTCCCATGAGCCCACTGCAAGTTGCGACTGTTCATATACTCTCCTTCTGATGATCGTCCTTCAGAACAATTTCTCATGAATTCTTGATGGAACTTTTGCTCTTTAACTTGCCATGCCAATTTAGTAACTGGACGCAACAAAATCTTATGCATCCACCCCAACCCCATTGAATGTCTTGAGAATGTTTGGGAGAGAGTGCTCTTCACTGGTCCACTAACACTCCTCACTAGAAAATGGAAGCGGGGCCTCCTACGACCTCGTGCAAGTGGAGCAGAGAAATTGGATATATCAGCATAATCAAGGGGACCTGACATTACCCCTTTTTCCATTGGTCCAGACATAAAACCACTGCCCTTTTCTAAAGGACCTGAAGCGTAACCTCTCTCGAGTGGCCCAGACATGAAGCCATTTAAAGGACCAGAGCCACGAGGTAACGGCTGCAAAGGGATTGCAGCAAATGAAGCAGTGCTCTCAAATGATGCAGCAGGCTCTTGCATATCACTGGCAAATAAGGCACTCTGGCTACAAGTCCTAGCAGTTTTAACATTAGCACTGACCGATGCCCCTGATATGGTTTTAAAAGTAGTTTCAGGGACGTATTTACATGATTTATATAGACCTGATGGATCATCTATTGTATCCTGTATAAATGAACCACTGAATGTTTCTGAATCCAGGATGCTGGAATCAACCGTAAACCTCTCAGAGTTTGACGGAGTAATAGCAGGAGAATCAAAAATCGATGGCCTTATGTAACAAAATGAATGGCCCAAACCCTCATCCAATGGCTCTAAAAACTCCAAATCAACACCGTGTTTGCCATTGGAGGGCATAAAACAACCAACAACACGAGAGGTGTTGTTACCCATTAGGAAATATGGACCTCAAAAGAAAGACTTTTTAGGAGATATCTGATATGGAGAACTTATCTCACTTTGCACCATAGACTGATACAAAATGGAAAAATTCAAACGAAGTCTCAGGAACCCATTAAGCCCCTCAACCACCTCATAACTTCTCAGCTGATAATACATCATCAAACTATATTACTTCCAAGCAGTAAAACCCAAAAGCCTGATGTTATAAACCGAACTAACCCGCTTACAACTAAAACCCCGAAACCCCGGCTAATAAATTAGTGAAAAGGAACTGACTTCGAACATCAATTATAAATTGGACATAACTATTAATGAAAACATAATACGAAGGGCGAAAGGCAATGGCTATAGAGCGTGAAATGTCATGATCTGACCTCGATAGAGAGTGTCTAAGCGTGAATAAAGCAGTGGATCGAGCACAGTGGCAAACAGATCCATGGTACGGTCTCAAAGGAGCAATAAATGGAACACATCAGATACAAACAAAGACATAGAACCCATTTAGTTTTTTGTGGAATCTGACAGAGTCTCCAAATTCAAAAAACAAACATATGGCCAGATTGATACCACCCGGCATGATTCAATCACTCCGACATGGACAAGTGTTCCAAATCCTTTATGACACTTTATCAACAGAAGAATTAAAGAAACCCAAAATGAAAGGAGAAGAAGAAGACCCAGAGGGGTGCTTTATTTACGCTTATACACAGAGAAGCGATGAAGATTAAGAGGGGAAAACAGTGAAAACGGAGGAGATTGTAATAGAGAAATGTGGGTTTTTGATTTAGTAAGTGCTTATTACGGTAATAATTAACTTCGTGAGAACTTGGGATTTGGTGCAACGATGAACGATCAAAGTTGAGTTCATGATTCATCACGGACAAGAAGAGGGTCTCCTTCTCGGGGTTTTCAAATGGTTTGGGAGGGTAGGAAATAAATAAATAAATAAATAATCATCTCAATTAAAAAAATATATTTTAAACTTGTAAAAATTAATATTTAATATTAAATAATTTAGAAGGATAATTACTTTAAAATTCACTATATAAAAATAATTATA